>VDFB02270651.1:474677753-474989585 GCA_007258455.2 Sequoia sempervirens
GAAAGCATTTAAATTTCTACTCTAATCCATTCAAAACTAATCTCGTTGTGGGAGTGGTGTCGTGTTGATGTGGAATGATGACCCTTTCCCAATCTCATGGATAATTGAGCTTTCGCTAGTCAATTTTATTGAAGAAAATTGATGGAAAAGTTGTGAGATGTGTATGTAAACATGATTTTAATCTAAATAAGAATGATGCAAGCTAATTTAAATATGATTTATGCTAAAATGATGAAGATATACAAATGCTAAGCTAGTTCTAAAGGGATTCTAACCTAAAAGACCCAAACCCTAATTAATTAAACAAGCTAAATGGATGTACTATGTGATCATGGAAGCCATTGATGGAAGCTTAAAGCTAATTAATGCAATTAAAATGAACTAAATGATTTTAAATATGTGCTAAATATGAACTGTGAGTGTGAGTGATTCTAATAGCACAAGTTTTCTCTAAAAGATGGATCCATTTGTCCCCAAATAGTGACCTATTTATAGGAAAGCAAATGTGAAATGAAGGGTTGAGATCAAAAAGGCTAATCAATGGTCAAAGATGGAAGAAATTTGAGGCATGGATCATGGGTTCTCATCAACGAATGAAAATGAAAGATGAGATTTAATCAATGGTTCACATTCCTTCAAACAAACACACTTTCAACTTGTCCAAGAGGTCATAAGTTAACTTGCACAAGAGGTCACAAGTTAACTTGCTCAAGAAGCTAAGTAAGTTTGTTGAGAAAATTGAATATTCACCCTTTTCAAATGAGTGAGGAGAGAGAATATTCTTTGGAATATTCTCATGGGTGAGGGAAAAGGATAATTTAGTTAATTAAAACTAAATAAAATGTGGAAAAGGGGAAGGAATATTTTATGGGAATATTCCTTTTAGAGGAATGTGCAGAGGAATATTCCCTTGCAAGTGGGGGGATTATATTTAATTGATAATTAAACAATATTAATTATGCAATTAGGGGATTTAGAAGAATTAGATGATATTCATTAATAAAATTATTTAATGAAAGGGGGAAAGGTGGAATGATATTTAATTAAATTAGGTTTATTTAATTAAATAAGAAGATTTAGGGCATTAAATTAAGTAGTTTGATTTATTTAATTTAATAGGATGAATTGTTAGCATGAAAGGGAATGAAGTAACCTGATTTGATGAATTAGGTTAATAGATGCAAATGATGTCATTAATTAATTAGCTAGGCTAATTTAATTAATTAAGCAAAAAGAGGATCTAGGTTTCAAGAGGAAATGATGTGAGTATCCCTGATTTGAGTGTATTATATCATTTGGGACATTTTTTAGAGTCTACATTTTGCCCCTCTTTGAAGTGAGGTACTTGTTGCTTTGGTTTAAAGATTGATACTTTTCGGATGAAAAACTGCTGATTAAATGAAAAATATATATTTTAAAAAAATTTAGATGCCCCACTATTTCGCCAGTAAAGGGATAAGATGGTTCCCTGCCCCCTCGAGAAATTAGGAAAAAATTTTGAATTTTGGGTTGATTTCTCGATAAAGGTTAAAATGCGACCCAGGGGGTCCGAAAAGGCTCCAAGATGTTAAAAAATGCCAAAAATGCAAAAACCGATGCAAAATAAGGTTCAATTTAGAAAAATTGGTGAAAATGATGAAAAACCCTAGCTTTATGGATATATTAGGGCAAAAAACCATAATTTGCAAGCATAAATAGGTGAGGAAAGGTCACTTTCAATTCATTTGTGCATTCACACCTTGAGGATTTCTTGCATTTTGAGCTCTAAATTTTTGATGAAATGGCACAACGAGTGTCCCATGCACATTTTCAACTAGGTTCAAGAGTACCAGAGGCTTCTAGGTGTAGGACCACTAGTATATGTGATTTGAAATTTGACTTTTTGGTGCATTTAGTGCATTTTGAAATTTAAAATTTGGCGTCGTTGCTATAGAGTGACTATTTGAGAATTGGCAATGCTAATTTGATTTTTAGCGACACATATGTTAATTGCGATGCAGATTGCAATTTAGAGTTAGGGTTTTAGATTCTAAATAGTGATGCATATGTAAATAACAGTGCACATTTTGATTTGAAAATTAGGGATAGGGTTTTCCAAAGTCTAAATAGCGACACATGTGTTGAGCAACATGACTTGTGATTTGCATTTTAAATGCTTCAGGTGTCACAATTTGAAATTTGAATTATAGTGATGCTATCCTAAATAATGATGCTATTGTCATTTTAGGGATGAAAATTCCAAATTCATCTAATTTTTTTTTGAATTTTGACATTGTGCGCTTTGTGGGTACAAGAGGTTATCCCACCTTTGATGTCCCATGAGCATCAACCCACAGTTTTGTCCAGAATTGGTGATTTATTTAAGTTGTGATAGGAGCACTTGGGGGAGATTGGCCTATGGTACATTGCATACATGCCCGTCATCTAGACACCTTTGGCAATGATGACAATGTGGTGCGAGCGATTGCATAGCAAGACCTCGTCATTCCACCTTCCTACTAGTGAGGCAACAGTGATGCTAGAGGATGTATGGTGGATATTGCATTTGTTGATACATGGTAAGTGAATGATATACAATTCTGATGCCGACTACGATGCATGCCATGAGGTGATGGACCTAGAGGACATCATTCTAGTCACTTCCCAGATTGATCTCAAGATGTATAGAGGTTGGGTGCCCACTTTTAGATTGACTATTGCCATGGTAATCTTAGGTTTGGTTTCCCCAGATCGATGAAGCAGAGGGTTTAGTCTAGGATGGGGCTTATCTTGGCACATGATGTTATTTTAGAGGACTCAGTATGCATGGGGGCCAGTGATGTTGGCTTGCTTATACCTTGATATGCATGATTTTGTATATTGCAATGGTAGGGTGATCGACATAGGGGCCACCTTGATACACATTTGGGCCTGGAAGCACATTGTTGTCCTTTGACCGATTGTTTATATGGTAGATGTAGAGCTAGATGATCCAATTTTCTAGAGATATAGGAGTGCCATCACACTACAACATATAGGGTAGCTTAGGATTCCCTATTGGAATAGGGTCATAATGATATGACAGTTTTCAGATGGTGACCCTGGCTTTAGATGCTAGCATGGTATGATGATGTTCAACATATTTTCTTTGCTTGATAGACCTAATACATGCAGGGTTGAGAGAATACCATCATTAAGAGATACCGACTAGATAGGGTGGCAAGACAGTCTAGTGACAGGAAAGATAGGCCAGATGATGCATACACTACCACCTTCATCAAGTTATCATGAGAGTTAGTAGTATGGGGACCTATGATCCCAACCCATGAGGTTGTTGAGGGATTTTGACAGTTGGTTGCTCATCCATGGGAATATGACCGGGGACAACAAGATGCTTATATGATGCATGGTTCACACCCCCTGACTGATTGATAGATCCAATAGGTGCACCTCCACAAGGGATACCGAGAGGGAGTGGTGCAGGTAGAGGTAGAGGTCGAGGTAAAGGATAGGATGGCCAAGATCAATAGGATGGATAGGTCCCAAGAGCACCACCAGGGCATCAACAACCTCCACAACAACCTTCAATTCAGCAGCAGCTAGTGCAACCATCACCATCAGGGCTAGATCCTTGTAATGCTTAGATTCAATAGGAGCAACAATAGATACAGGTGGTTATAGGCAAGAGGGATCAATCCTATCAATAGATTTTGGTGATTATTGTTGAGAGAGATCAAGCTTGGTAGCAGGTACAGGAAAAGGTTGAGGTAGAGAATAGGATGGCCAAGATCAGTAGGATGGACAGGTCCGAGGATCATGACCAGGGCATCAATAGCCTCCACAGTAGCCTTCGATTCAGCAACAACTGGTGCAACCATCACCACCGGGGCTAGATCCCTGTGATGCTTAGATTCAGTAGGAACAACAACAAATACAAGTGGTTACAGGTGAGAGGGATTAGGCCTATCAACAAATTTTGGTGATTATTGTTGAGAGAGATCAAGCTTGGTAGCGGGTATAGACTATCATGATGGAGAGAGACTAGGATAGTTAGCATAGGAAGACTGCTGAGATGTAGCTAGCATAGGAGGCCAGGCGGCGTCAACAGCTAGAGACCATGATAGTTGTAGCCTAGGGGCAAACATTGTCTACCAGATTATATAGAGAGGTCGTTACTAAGGTGACCTACTATCAGATGCATTATCACAGGGATGTCCCACACGTGCTTAGAGAGCTAGATTACTCATAGAGAAGTAATGCACATCCTCGGGCTAAGGATCAGTTAAAGAGATAGTCAGGTGAGGGGAGCAGCCATCAGAGCTAGCTCACTTGTATAGAGACACTTTTTGATTGTTGCTCGATTCTTTTCAAATATATACATTCATGGGATCCTTTTTGATATCCTCATGGTTATTGTTTTTTTGATTGATAAACATACGCTGATTTAGATATTGTATTATGATAGTCACCATTTTTTAATATATATGATATGATACAAATTCAATGTGATGTGATGGGTTCACTTTATTTCTTCCTTATGAACGCATATATGCATTTGATATGATGATGTGACATGCTTATATATTATCATGTATGGATGCAATTCTTTTATTTATGCTTATGCGATATGTGATGATAATAATGTGATATGTGATGCAATGCAATGCAATGGATGGATGTACTTCTTTTTCAGTATCATTTCATGACATGTTATGGGATGGATGATATGATATGTAGATGTTATGCCTATGCAAATGATATGGATGCATTTCTTTTGTGTATTTTATTATGCATTTTTATTGATGTGATGATGTGATGCATGTTTATGATATGTATGCAATGATTTAGGATGCTTATAATAAAAAATCTATATTGTTCTTCACAACTTAAATGAGAATGATGATGCAGGATGGATGTTTTATGATATGCTATGATTATGTTGTGATGTATGCATGCTGATGATTTGTGGATGTAGGATGGATGCATTGATGATTTTTTTGTTGACTGTCATGATACTGGGTTAGCATGGAGAGAAGATAGAAGAAACAAGATGATTGACCATTTATTTTGATGATTGCTTCAAAAGTTCCAATAAATCTATGATCCACTGAGACTTTATTAGAGATGGTGATGGGAAATGCATGATGATGATGATAATTTTATCATATATTGGGACTAGGATTTTCTATTGTTCCTTATTGTTTGATATAACACATAGACATGATGCATCAGGGTATTGAAAACTAGGACAACGTTGTATCTAGTGTAATGGAATTTGACTTTGCAAACAAATATAGGATAGTTCTTGTCCACATCTTGACACACAGAAACCTTACTGGAATGTAAGTTAGAAGCTTAGAATACATTGGACCAAAGCATACACAATAGTCAACAATGTATTCCAAACAACTTTCCTAAACACAACTAAGCAAGTATGTGCCAAGATTATTTTACAAGAATACCCACAAGCACAACAAACAAAAGATAATGATCAGTGCCCCATTCCTTTCTCTCCAAATCATTTTTTAGATAGACATAATCGAGAGGTCCTTAGAATGGGTCATTGGGATAAATCGAAAGAAAAGATCAAAGACAAATAGTCAGTGTTATCTATATCTCTTACCAGTTTAATTTTAGCTAAGGTGGTTTCTGATAGTGATGCCTATTGTAGGAAGGATACATCCTAGGACATGTTGATTAGATGGTTTGATTAGGATGAGGTGTTTGATAAGCCATTGATATAAACTTCATTGATGCATTCACCTATGATCTAGATTTTAGATTTTGACACTTAGGTTCTCACTTTATGACTTGTGATACTTGTTTTCTATTTGTTTTGCCAAAGGTAGAAGGTGATGATCAATTTATTATGGGTGAAAGTTTATTGCGGGTGAAAGTGAGATGAGATGGATGGTTTTGGATTTTTTGGAATATTTCAATGTTTTTGGCATTTTGAAATGTTTTGAGGCTATTTTTGGGTCTTTTTGAAAGTTTATGTGAATGTTTATGTTTTCAGTTATTTGAGGCTATTTAGGTCTTCTGAATGTTTTCTAATGTTTTGGTGTTTTTCAATTTTCAAATGTTTAGGAGTTTAATGAGATTTAAATATGTCTAGGGTTTTTCGATATTTGAATGTTTAGGGATTTTTCTAGCTTCAATCAAGAACCCAACCTAAAAGACCTATCCTAGGGGCCTCAGGGGATGATCAAAGATGAGCCTTGCCTACCTTATACATGCAGTTTGACTGAATCAACTTATTAACAATGAGATATTAAAAATTTATGGATTGCCAGTTTATTATGATTGAATCCTAAAGACTAACCTAGGGTGTCTCAAGGGAACATCAATGATGGCCTTGCCTACGTTCAAGCTCAGAGGCCCATAGTTTGAAATGTTATTATTTTTGGATTTTCAATGTTTGACCTTTTTAGGGTTTTTGATGTTTTCTAGATGTTTTGGATTTTGACTTTACAATTTTATGAATGTTTTTGAATTTTCTGATGAACATTTCATGAATGTTTTTGGTGTTTTCTATTAGATTTTATGAATGTTTTTGAGATTTTTGATGACCTTAAGATATACAAGAAATTAATCTGATCCAAAATGAATTTCCCCCAGTGTGAAATGATAGACTACCTCAATATAGGCAAGACAAATTGACCTTTGGATTATGCTAAGTAGTACTAAGGGGATACAATACTTCACAATATCAAGCTATGATGTAGACATGGATGGGGGATGGATGAAATAAGATGAAGGATGCGATGCAATGGATGGAATGACAGGATAAAAAGCCTCGGTAGATGGAGGTACTTTATTTATGCAAGGCACCTGTTTGCCAAGTTTTCACCAAGGTACTTGCTTAGAGCACCACCAAAGTGGTTTTCACTAGAGGATGATTGTTTTTATTTATTGTTTTCAATCCTTTTTCTCATTGTTTTTGATTTTTATCATTTTTTGATTTGTTTGTATTTTTCAGATATACCTTGTAGGACTAGGCATGAAATTTTTTAAGATGCGAATTGTCAGTTGGTTCTTGCAAGGGTTCACCTTCAAGTGTTGACAATTGGCATGCTCCTAATCTATAGCTTGTTGTGATAGTAAAGGGACCTAACTAGTTAGGCTCAACATTTCCTTTACTATCTTGATCAGGAAGATTCTTTTGATTCTACTTTAGGACAAGGTCTTCTACTTGGAAAGACCAACATTTGATCTTATTGTTATAGCTTAGTTTTAGTCAGTTTTGATATAATTACAAGTGATTAGGCACATCAAGATGATGCTCATCTAGGAATTCTAGCTCATTCAGCTGAGATAATTTGTATTCTTCATTGGTGACTAGGTTTTATAGTGACACTCACAATGATGGGAGCTTAACCTCAATAGGAAAGATGGCCTCTAATCCATAGACCAAAGAGAAAGGGGTTGCACCTGTTGGCATGCCAATGCTGGTTCGATAGGCCCAAAGAGTAGGATTTAGCTGTAGATGCTAGTCATGACCAGCTTCATTGACCATTTTCTTTAGGATTTTTAGAATGGTCTTGTTTACATCATCAACTTAACCATTGCCCTGGGGGTAATATGTGGTAGAGAATTGATGTTAGATGTTGAATCTTTAACATAGTTCTTTCACATCCTGATTCTTGAAGGGTGTTTTGTTGTCTAATATGAGGGTTTGCAAAACACCATAATGGCAGATTAGGTAATTTAGGTTAAACTTAGCAATTTTTTTCCCCATTATGTAGGTCATAGGAATGCATTCAACCCACTTGGTAAAATACTCAGTGGCTGTTATGATAAACTTGTGGCCATTGGATGAGGTTGGAGTGATCTTTCCTATGAGTTCAAGCCTCCACTACGAGAAAGGACAAGGTGTAATCATTAGTTGCAATTCCTGAGTTGGAGCATGAATCAGATCTCCATGTTATTAGCACTGGACACACATCTACACATACTAATGAGCTTCTCTTTCCATGGTTGGCCAGTAATACCCCATCCTTAACAGTTTCTTAGCTAAATTCATAGCACTAGAATTAGAACCACATATGTCATTGTGTACTTTTGTTAAAGCGGTTAATGCTTCTTCTTGGTTAAGACATCATATTAATGTAACCTCAATGCTTCGACGATAAAGGGTATCGCTAGGATCACAAATTGAGATGCCTTTTTACAAAGGTCTTTTTAAGGTTCAAGGTGATATCGAATGGGAGGGTTCCTTTGCTTAGGTAGGTAAATATGTCATGGTATCACAAGGATCTAAGACTAACAATGACACACATGAATTCAGATTCCAAGATTTTGAAAGTTGGTATGAGAAGTAATTCTACGAAGAATTCATATTGTAGGACATTGTTTGGCATGTCTAATAGTGATTCAATTGTTGCCATAACATCTGCTGCTTAGTTTTTCATGTGAGGAATTTTCTCAAAAGTTATATCTATGATTTAAGGTCCTTGAGACTTTCTACCATCTTCTTGTAAGGAGTAAGCTTATCATCCTGAGTTTGGTAGTCATCATTGACGTGGTTGCTAACAAGTTGTGAGTCTCCATAGACTTTTGTTTCTTGTATCTGCCATTGAACTACTATCCTTAGACATGTGATTAGGGATTCGTACTCAGCAATGTTGTTAGTACAAGGGAATGATAGCCTATATAACTTTGGGATGCAATCACCTTGAGGGGTGATGAAGAGAATACCCGCTCCTGATCTGTGTTGGGTGAATGATCCATCAAAGTACATTTTCCACTTATTTGTGAGATTGACAAGGAATATTGATTCATCAGGGAATTCATATATCAATGGGTTCTCTACATAGATAGGTGCCTCTACTAGTTGGTATGTGATCACTTATCATTTAATTTCCTTGCACTTCACATACTCTATTTCAAATTCCATTAAGATCATCACCCATTTAGCCATTCACCCAATGAGAATTGCTTTAGATAACAAGTATTTTAATGGATCAATCTTTGCAATGAGTTTGATTTGATGTGACATGCAGTGTTTGAATTTTTGTGAAGCAAAAACCAATGCTAAGAAGGCTTTCTCAATGGATGAATAGTTTATTTCATAGCCCACTAAGGTCCAACTGATGTAGTAGATAGCTCTTTATTTTCCATTTTCATCATGTTATGCTAGAAGAGCACCTAGTGTTGTTGATGTTGGTGAGATATATAGGATCAGTAGTTTGTTTGGTATTAGTGGCATGAGTACTGAGGTTTCAATAGATAGTCCTTGATCTATTGGAAAGATTTTTCACACTTCTCATCCCACTTTTAAGTTATTCCTTTATGGAGAAGATGCGAAAAAGGGTGGATTTTGTCTAATAGTTGCGCTATGAACCTTCTAATGGACTACAATCTTCCTTGTAACCCTCTCATCTGATTTAGTGTTTGTAGTGGTTCCATGTCTAGGATGGCTTATACCTTTGTTGGGAAAATTTTTATCCCTATTTGTGAGATGATATATCCAAGAAGCTTCCCTGATGTAACCCCAAAGACACACTTTTTTGGATTTAGCCTTGTTTTGTGTAGACACGCAAAATGTACCGATTGACATTGTGCATTTGATCCTGACCACTAACATCATTTTATCCTTAATCATCCTTCGATCAGAACCATTTAATCAAATTCCCTTATCTGATTAAATTCATCAATTTCTCTCCCTTAATTAAATAAACTAGTTATCTAATCAAATCATTCTCTTCTTGATAATTAAATTAATCATCTTGATCTAATTATCCTATTTAATTAAATAGTCAATGTTATTTAATTAAATCTCTAAAGTCTATCTATTAAATTAAATAAATTAAAACCTTCTTTAATTTAATATAACCATCATCTCTTTTAATTAAATAAATCAAAATCTTTATTTAATTAATCTCTTATCACATTCTTCTCATTATTTGATGTAAATAAATCCATAAATTTAAGTCAAATAGGTCACATCATTAACCCCCTTCATTAAATTAATTAACTTTGATTAATTTAATCTCCTCTCATGTCCCATCCTCTAGCTTTTCCCACTTCAACATGAAAATAGATTTAATTGATTTATTAAATCTCCATTTTCCTCACCAAGGTGCATCTTTTGGAATGTTCTTCAAGTTTGAATTCAAAAATCCAAGTTGACATGTACATCCAACAGGGAATTTACTCCATCTTACATGTCCTTTGTCTTAAGCCAAGTGACATTCAATGCATTCTTTCTTCCCTCTTGCATATCATTTCAACAAATTCAAAATTCAAAAATAGGCATTTATTAGCACAATCCTCAAAACTTGCACATCCTCCATCCACTCATAGGTTGACAAGTGGCATCTTGCCATTGGATGAATGTTAGTCCCACACTGCTCTATTTTGGACATTCATCCATTTTTGCATTCAATAAATAAATAATTAATCTCCTCATTTGATCATCCAAAATTTATGCAAAGCTACTATACTCAAATCTTTAGCTATTTTCACCAATACCATTGAGTTCTTAGCTAGGTTATGCAGGTTTTTAGCTTGGAGCACTCATCAACATCAATAAAGTGGATCAAATCTCTTCATCACATCAATCTTGCATCATAGGAATTGGGAAAGGGCCAATTTTCACATCAAATTGGCACCAATTCCCCCATGGGATCATGAGTTTGCTAGTTTAATTGGGATTCAATCTCTATTTTGTTGTTTTCATTGTGTTCATTGTTTTTTTCCTAATTTGAACTTGGTGAATGTATTTCATGGGGAATCCTTATTCTTGCTTGCATTTGATAATCTAATGTGTTTGTTCTTATTGTTTTGCAGGTATTTGGATTGGGGTTCACACATTTGACGCTAGAAGGAGGGCATAATCTCGTTTTCAATCACGTTTTTCTAAAAATTCTGCGTTTCTATTTTTTGCATAGGAAAATTCCAATGCTAGAAGCTGAATGTCACCATATAGCATCGCTGACTCTCTAGCGTCACCATATAGCAGCACCGGAAATTCAAACTACGATGTTGAAGTCTTCCCGTCCAAGATTTTGAATTTCAAACTACAATGCTTGACCAATCTAACCCACGGGAATTTTCAAAAAAATAAAACTACGACGTTGGCAAAAAGGGCGACTCATTTGAGCTCATTGGTCTGGTACAAAGCACCGCTAACTAGTAAGCAACGCTATATAGCACCGCTGGAGAAATCAAACTATGACGCGGTCACGGGTTGCGCCACTGGTAGGGAGTAAAAAATGAAAATTTCATTTTAGCACGTGCTTTTTGATAAATGATGAATTTATGTTCTATTTTTTGCTTTTTAACCTCTGTGTTTTGCAGAATTTGACTGGTTTTCTTTCTTATAGGTTGGATCAATTAAAAATGAAAGAAGGAGGAGCATGATGATGGTATTTCATAAAATCAAAATGTTTTTAAGCACTTTAGTTTTTGTTTAACACTCTTAGGAAACTGTTATTCCTTTTTGCTTAGGACACTAATTTCATTTGGGATTTAAAAAGAACCCTTTCAAGTTTTTGCAAAGGCTTAAAATGAACATTAGGAATACAACTTACTAGATTTTGTTTTTTGGTTAACAATTGAACAAAACAACTCTCATTTGTCCTTTGGTGCTTTAAAAAGAACTCACAATTATTTTGTGGCTTTAAAATGAACAAGTGTAACTTTGTCTTCATGATTGCTTACTTAAATTAACTTCATTGAAAAAGGACGTATGCGCTTCTCTCACGCTTTGTAGCAATCTTGAGAATCAAAAGGTCTTTTTTGTGATTTTAGGTTGAGATAAAGTAATCACCTCCACACTTCATTTTGGGTTTAAAATTAAACAAAATCTTGTGCAAGTGTGAATGAACTTATTGCATGTGTTCTCCGTTTGTTTCTAAACAACGGTTAATCGAACTATGAATAATTTTATTTGCTTTTTTCTATCTTAGAGGGTCTACCTTGGGGAAAAAGTACTCACCCAAGGGAACGACTCAACTAGTAACACTGTAAAGCCAAGAGTATTTCCAACTAGGATATAAATGTGGGTATTGGAGTAAACGCCAATATCATGTGGTTGGCTCTGATGAGATGGATCTAGAAAGGGACTCTCACTGTATGGGTCAATCTCCACGAACAGAAAGTCCTAATTAAAACCCATGTTTTAGAATTTCCAAAACCCTTGATCTATTTGTTGGTGCAAGAATGGTCATTTTGAAGCCGCCCCACACTTTTACAATCTTTAGTAGAAATGGAAAGCATGCCATGGGAGTTTCATGGGTGTTGATGCTTGGCTACCCCATATAAGTGAGTGTCATGGAGGGGAGCCAGTGGGGTCAAGCATCTAACCATTCGCTAAAGATAAGTGTAGCTAGACTTTTCCAAGTGGGGACTCAACAAATATTGTCTTCCACATCCATATGGTTGTACTTATTCTTTGTTACAAAATGCTTTATTTGTTTGGAAACATCTTGGAAACAAACACTTAAACATCATCATCAAAATTTGAAACCCTTTAGGAGACAAATACAATTGACTCAATTCATGTGTTATTGCTTGCCCTTGCGATTCTATCCTTAGAGGTTTCTAAATGCTTGGATTACATCTCAATTTTTCTACTAAAGTTAAACAATAGGTAACCTTTTCCTTGAATTCATCAAAATTCCACATAACATACTTTGTGTGATTCAAAGAAATTAAGACATTGGACATCTAGTTTGGAAACCTAATCAAAGGAAGTGTTTGTGGTAAAATATAGTCACTAAGAAAAGAGAACAAAATTGACTCTCACATGTGTTGAAACCTCATGATTTCCAAGAAGGTCAAAATCCCAAAACCAAAGTCCTTGAGTCAAAGTTCAAAATTTAGAAATTACACTCAAAATATCATCAAGAAATAAAAAAGAAAGTGCAATCAAAAGCAATACATCAAGATAAGAAAATAGTTCACAAGGTTCTATAGACTCATTCCTTTGAACAATCCCTAAATGTATGCTCAATTTGAACCACTTCTTAGTTATAGAGGTCTTCAGAAGCATTGCATGTTCTTCAATACCAAGGTCTAGGCAAACAAAGTGTCTTTTTTAGGTACATCTTAGGATCAAAAGAATCTTTTTCATCCATCATTCATCAAACCAAAAATTATCTCATCATCATCTTTTGAGAAATCTTGAAAATATCCTTCATGCTATACTTTTTGGAAAAAATCAAAATCATCAAATCTTTGAGAAAAAACCCTTGAAATCTTTATCAAATCATCTTTGACAAGGTATGCGTAGATGCATCCTTTTGCATATTCTTAGTCAAAGTTATCAAACCATCTTGTTTAGCTAGGTATATGTAGATGCATCCTTCTTCATATACTTGGCTAAATTATCATCTTGTTTGAATAGGTGTGGGTAGATGCATCCTTCTCCCTACACATATTTAAATTATCACCCTTTGAGAAAATCTACTCCTTTAGATAATCATCCAACATCTTAGGATCTATTTGTTCAAATCAAAGCAAACCAAAATCAATCAAGTCAAGGACAATCCCGAAATAAAGAAAAAAATCAAAATCCAAAAAAAATCCAAAAGTCCTAAAAGTCTAGCATTCCCCTCAAGATTTATCAAAAGATCAAAACATCCACATCATCCATCTCTTGCATTATATCACCTTTTGATTCTCAAGATATCCTAAAAGTTTCTATTTTGTGCATAAAGTAAAGATCAATCCAAAGAATTAAGAGATTCATCTCCCATATTCTTGAAAATTGATCCTTGTTTTATGGTGCAAACTAGATCTCAATACAAGAAGAACATGGAAGCCAACAAAGAAACACCCGCTTCAAGTGAGCTAAGCCAAACAAACATTGAAATGAATCCAGTCGAATCAAGCAATCTTTTGACTATCTCATCACACAAAACCCACAAGAAGAAATTCAAGGAGAAGATCCTACCTTTGGGATGTCACATAAAGAAATAACCAAAATGCTCCAAAATCTAGAAGACCATAAGATCATCAACATCATGATGCAGCTTAACCCTTCACTATAGATGCTCGAACTAGCAAAACAAGGGGCCAAATTACCTTCTGATTTCAACGTAAGTACTATAGTGGAGACATATTTGCCTCCAATATCATCCACCATGCCCATCCCATCTACACCCCCATCCCAAAGCATCACTCAAAAAATTCTGCAAATCACAACATATTTTGCTCCAAGTCAACGTAGTGTCAATAAGGGAAATGCATTTCTTAATGATATTCAAACAGCCCCCCTTGTTAATAATCAAGACTTGGATACATATACCATCCTGGAACAAAACATACCCCAAAATACCTTACATAAGAATGTCCCTCTTACTTTCCATAATGATCCATCATCATCATCCTTCCATGCAACACCTCAAACTTCTCTCCTCACAAATTCACAAGAGGAAGGGGACATGTTCGGACCAGGGGGCACTTTCAACACCACATCATTTTCTCAAGAACTCACACCCCTCACATTTCCACCATTTCTGCAATTTCCATCATCATCCATACCTCTACTTGGCTTGGGACTCCCACCTTTACCAAATATTAATCAAAATCAAACCAACATCCCGAATACCAATCAAAACATCATGCAAAACTTTTCATTGATATCGCAACAATAGATGACAACTACACAAGCAATCACAACATCATCAACCCCCCTAACATCTCAAAGCATGGTCTCTCAAGGGCCAACCACATCAACGACACCATTCACCACTCAAACTACCAACATGACATCATCACTCACTACCACCACAAACACCATTCTGAATCTGCCACCACCCCCACCACCACCAACTTCCAACATATCAAGCCAAAACCACATGGCATTACAAGTAGCTCAGCAAGCTACTTATCAAAGGGGATTCCTGCAAGTGCAAAAGCAAAAAGCCACACAACTAGCTACTCAACAAGCCACTCAAGCTGGGCAAGCTTCCCAAGTAGCCCAAGCTGTATTATAGGCACAACAAGCTGCACAAGCCCAAGCGTTATTGCAACAACAACAACAACAAGTTGCTCAAGTTGTGCAAGCTGCTCAAGCAGCCCAAGCCGTATTACAAGCACAAAAGGCTACTCATGCCCAAATTCTATTGCAACAACAAGTAGCACAAGCACAAGCACAAGCCCAAGCACAAGTAGTGCAAGCACAAGCTCAAGCTCAAGAAAATGCCCAATATCAAGCACAACAAGCACAAGCACAAGCACAACTTCTTGCACAAAAATAAGTAGCCCAACTGCAAGCATATCAACAAGCAATAAAACAATATCGAGAACAACATGAAGCAGCCCAATTGGTAGCCCAACAACAAGCATTGTTGGAACAACAACAAGCACAATGACAGGCATTGTAACAATAGGAAACAACAACAATCACAACAACAAGCAATCCTAGCACAACAACAATAAGATCAACAACAAGCGTTGTTCATACAACAACAAGTGCAAACATACTTGGCTCGGCAAAATGTGCAAATAACATCAAACAACACACCAACCAACCTACCCATCCAACCCACAATCGAAACACCCCATAACACCTTCATCCCACACCCTGATCCAAAAAATGATGTAACAACACAAATCAGGTTGCTCTCACAACAAGTGCTCGACCTTCAATTAGGATGAACCACAAAAACACCAAGCAACTTGTGTCCCTATCCATTTGACAAGAGCCTTATGATGAAACCATTCCCCAAGGGATTTGAGATCCCCAAGTTTGACAAGTATCGAGGGATGGGAAACCCTGAAGATCACATCAGGGTGTTCCAGGTTCATTGCATGGAAGTTGTATACGATGATACCTATCTGATGCGGCTATTTCCTAGGATTTTGGTTGGCCACGCTATGGAATGGTTCTCTCACCTACCTACAAGCATCAGAACATTCCAAGAAATTATAGACGCATTCATTAAAAATTATGTATGCAATATCGCAATGGATGTCAGTCTAGAAGAACTCTTAGCTCTAAAGAAAGGTAAGAATGAATCATTCACTTTATTCCTACAACGATGGCGATCCAAGGCCAATTGGAACAAATGGACCATGCCCAAGGAACAAGTTTGCACCATCATATCCAACCTTGATGGCCTATTGGCATTTCATCTCAAGGTCCAAGGGATTACCACATATGATCAGTTGATCTCCAAGGTGGTTAGCATCGAACGAGCCCTTATGACTCAACCCACGGGATCAACTTCATACCCCAAACAACAACATAATTGCCCACCTGCCAATTACAATGATAAACCTCGCACATGGGCAAGGAATAAAAATGTCACCAATGATGGTGTCGTAGACCAAATTTTTCATCAGTGCCCTCGCTAGAACACGCCCACACCACAAATCCAAATCCAACACCAAAACAATCGTCAAACAATACAACAACCAAACAAAATCCCAACAATTAATAATCTCAATGATCAAAGGGGACCACCCCAACAGAACAAAAATTACCCCAAATGAAAATACACTACTTTGGGGGAACCACTTGAAGTCATAATGAAAAAGTTGATAATTGAAAAACTCATCAAGGCTCCTACCTTTGAGAATTACCAAGAACCGGATGTGAAACCTCCCTGGTATAATGAGAATCAAGTATGTGAATTCCATAAAATCAAAGGCCATACCACGAACAGTTGCATGAGATTAAAAAACATATATCAAGATCTCATCTATCAAAGGATTATAAACATGGAGCAGCCAACAGGAAACAAAGACCTTAAGATATACACGAATCCAATGCCTAACCATGGCAATAAAGGGAATAATAATAACACCGATAAGGGGAAAGTCACCCACACAAATGTAAACCACGTGTATGAAACTGTCGTTGCCTCCCTAGATGAATACTACACAATCATCACCATCAAAGGCGCCCATGCCGATTGTGGAGTCACCACAAGAGGCAGAAAAGTTACCATCACAGGATCATCCTAGCCAAATAGAGTCCCTGCATCTAGATCTATCCCTAATGGCTACAATGTCCTAGATCAACTTAAAAGAATGCCTACGCAAATCTCCATCATGCAGTTGCTAAAAATCTCATCTACCCATAAGAAAATCCTTGAGGAAGTGTTGGCTTCATCCATTGTCCCCGCAGATCTTGATGTGGAACAATTCCAAGCTATGGTTAGAAATATCATTACACCAAATCTCCTCACATTCTCTAACCAGGATTTCCCTACTCAACCATCTCACAACTATGCACTTCACTTAGAAGTCACAGTACATAAGATAAAAGTCAAAAAGGTTTTGGTGGATGGAGGTGCAGGTTTGAGTATATGTTCTCTCAAGCTCATCAAACAATTAAAAATCTCAGAGGATTATATTGACAAAGGAAATGGTATCACAATAAGAGCATATGATGATCAAGAAAGATTGTACCAGGGCACAATCAAAATCCCTATTCAAGTAGGGCTGGCTATCATGGAAACCACTTGTCAGGTTTTGGACCTTGACTTGCTGTATAACATCCTCCTAGGATGCCCATGGATTCATGCAATGAAGGAAGTAGTGTCAACTTTCCATCAATGTGTGAAATTCACACATGAGGGGCAAGAAGTCACCATCCATGGAGACCCTAAACCCTTCTCCTATTGCAAAATCCTTGAAGCAAAGCACTATAATATCCCCCTACCAAAAAATGATGAGGGCCCATATACACCATACATTGATCCCACCACTCTCACATCCACTTCTACGATAGAGACACCCATCACTCCTGCCATTCCCACCATCTCTGACATTAAGGTCAACATCCAAGATAACGGTTGTAGAAACTACATGATCCCTAAAAATGCTTTTGTGATAGGAGAGTTACCACAATCTCCTAGATCACAGGGACGTCCACAAGAAAATAAAGCTTCCACGTCTTAAATGTCTCCTGAAGACTATCCCAACTTCACAAGGTGGGGAGATCTTGGCCAAGAAGTTATTGAGGCAGGTCCATCTCATATGCTATATCAAGATGAGAGACAAGTAGCTGATTTCCAATGGATGATAGAAGCAAGGGTCTGCAAATGGTGCTTGCAATGGGCTATGACAGAAATAAAAGACTTGGAAAAAATGACAATGGGCTTATAATACCTATCATTCTGGAGACGCGAGAAATAACAATTCTTGGCCTTGGATGTACCCCTTTGAGTATAACCATACGTGGCTGAAGTCCTCCAGTTAGAATGGCTAATAATCTTCCTCAGCCAACTGCAACAAAACTACGATTACCAATATTCACAGGTAGAGTCATAGATAACTTTACATTTGATATAACCAACATTTGTAGTAGTAGTGATGACGAGGATCCCACATCCAATCTACCTAGGTTTTTTGAGGACACCACTTTGTTCATTATTAGCACCCTATCTTTTGAATCAGACCACCAAAATCATGAAATCCACCTAGTATACCCCCAACTCATCGACTACGACCAACGAGGGGCACCAATTCTTGATACATTCAAAAATGATGAGGCACTCTCAAAATTCATGTGACTGTGGGATAACATTCTATGTGGGGATTCACAAAGCAGGGTTCATAATTGAGCTAGATACACATGCTTATTATGGGGAAATGATTGAATCCCTTTGTCGCAAAAGTGAAAAATTAAGAATAATATCTAAGTCCTTGAGTGAAAACCACACTGTGGCACTCTCTGAATAGAAAAAAGTAAAAAGAAAGGATGCATCCAATAGTTAAAACCTCTCCGAGGTGCCTGAGGATGGAGCATTCAATCTTCCTTCTAGAGCTATTCATCAAGAAAAATTAGCAGTCCTGGTAGAAAGATGCAATCCAGTCAATCTAGGAATAGAGGAAATCCCACACATTACATTCTATGAGGAGTCATTACTATCAGAGGAACAAGAGCTCCTAGCAACCTTCCTAAGAGAAAGACATAAAATTCACATGGAGCTATGCTGACATGCCTAGACTTGATCCAGAAATCATGGTCCACCACTTAGTAGTATATCCAAAATCAAAGCCTATTAAATAAAAGCTTCAAAAAATGCACCCTTAGATTGCCTTATTAGTCAAAATGGAATTAAAAAAGCTACTAGATGCAGGATTCATCTGACCGATAGATTATCCAAAATGGGTGTCAAACTTGGTACATGTTTCAAAACTCGATGGGGGCATAAGAATCTGCACAAACTTTAGAGACTTGAATAAAGCATGTCTAAAAGATGACTTCCCACTTCCAAACATTGACCTGATCGTAGATATGACAACCAGACATGAAATGCTATCACTAATGGACAGATTCTCAGGGTACAATCAGATCATGATAGCTTAAGAGGACCAACATAAGATGACTTTCACTTGTCCATGGGGGACTTACTACTGGAACATGATTTCATTTGGCTTAAAGAACATAGGAGCAACATATCAAAGGTCCATGACATTGATATTCCATGATATGATCCATAAGACAGTCAAAGATTATGTTGATGATATTCTAGCCAAATCTAGAAAGAGAAAAGATCACATAGTAACCCTAAGTGCCATTTTTGATAGGGTGGAAGAGTAAAAGGTCAGATTAAATCCAAAGAAGTGTGTCTTCAGTGTACAATCAAGAAATCTACTAGGATATATAGTGTCAATGAGAGGCATCGAGGTAGACCCAGAAAAGGTAAAAGAAATCCTTGAGATGGAGGCACCAAAGACATTAAAGCAATTGAGAGGTCTCCAAGGTAGGCTCCAATCCATTCAAAGATTCATAGCATAGTTGGCAGACAAATAGAACCCATACTCTCACCTACTCTACAAGGGAGAAACGTACAAATGGGATACCAAGTGTGAAGAGGCATTCAATAAAATCAAAGAATATCTACTAACACCACTAGTCTTAATGCCACCGATCCTAAGAAAACCATTGATTCTCTTTGTATCAGCAACAACAACAACCCTTTGAGCTCTCCTAACTTAGCATGATGAAAATGGAACAGAAAGGGATATCTATTTTATCAGCAAAACAATGGTTGGGCATGAGCTAAATTACTCATTCATAGAGAAAGCATGCCTAGTAGTAGTGTTTGCATCACAGAAATTTAGACATTACATGTTGGCACACAAGGTAAAACTCATCACCAAAATAGACCCCCTCAAGTATTTATTATCAAAAGAAATGCTCATAGGAAGAATGGCCAAATGGGTTATGATACTGTCAGAATACGACATTGAATATGTGGAGTGAAAAGCATTCAAAGGTCAAGTCATCGCAGATTAGCTTGCAGAAGCACCAATTTATTCAAAGAATCCTCTAATATCAGAGTTTCCAGATGAATCTATTTTCAATCTCAATGTAGCTGACCACTGGAAATTGTAGTTTGATGGCTCATACATGCAACATGGATCAGGGGCTGGCATCTTCTTTATCACCCCGCAAAGGGATTGCATGCCAAGGTCCTACAAACTAGCATTTCCCTACACCAATAACATTGCAGAATACGAGGCCTTAACCATAGGTCTCAGAATAGCAGTGTAGTGGAACATTATAGCTCTTAGAGTATACAAAGACTCTCAATTGATAATAAATCAAGTGAACGGTGAATACCGGACCAAGGACAACAAGCTCAATCCATACAAGAAATTGGTGGAGACTCTAAAAGAATCCTTCATCAAAATTAAATTTGAGCAGATATCCAGAGCTAACAATAGAGCAACAGAGGCCATGGCAACAATTGGATCCATACTGAATATCCCCCACAACGTTCCAAGATATGAATTCCTCATAGAGTAGTTTCTTGTGTCTACATTCAAGGTACCAAAATTAGAATTTGTGTGTGAAATCGTTGGTCCTAGTGATCCTTGATACCATGACATTTATACATACCTTTGAATAGGAGTCATACCCACCGACTTACCCTCAAACCTAAAATGAACCTTTGTAAAAAAGGCATCTAGATTCGTCATTCTAGGAGATACCCTATACCATAGGAGTATAGAAGGAACCCTACTACGTTGCTTAAATGTTAAGGAGGCATTGACTACTCTAACTAAAGTACATAATGGTATCTATGGTTCACACTCAAGTGGAATGACCATAGCCAAGAAACTGCTGAGGATGGGGTATTATTGGCCCACAATGGAAAGAGAAGCACATGATTATGTCAGAAGGTGTCTACAATGTCAACAGCATGAGGACCTCATCCATGCTCTAGCTCAAGAGCTTCATCCCATCGTCACACCATGGCCCTTTTTGCAGTGGGGACTCAATCTCATTGAAAAAATCATACCCACCTCATCTAATGGCCATATGTTCATCATAACTCCTACAAAGTACTTTACTAAGTGTGTGGAAGCCATACCCATGACGTATATGACTGGGAAGTAGATTTCAAAGTTCATCCTGAACTATCTCATTTATTTGCAACTTATGTGAGAAATTCAAAATCCAACATCACCTCTCCACCCCATACTATCCCCAAGGCAATGGCCAAGCAGAAGCTACAAACAAGACCATTTTGAAAATCCTCAAGAAAATAGTTAATGACGCAGGTTGTAACTAGCATCTATAGTTTAATCCTGCCCTCTAGGCCTCTTGAACCAGCATCCACACACCCACCAATGCCACTCCCTTCTCCCTAGTTTATGGATCAAAAGCGGTACTCCCCATTGAGATCGAGCTCCCATCACTCAGGATATCACTGCAAAACCTCATCACGGATGAAGAGTACTAGGTATCAAGACTAAATGAGCTAGAGCTATTGGATGAGCGATGTATGGATGCTTTGAATCATTTGCAAGTCTATCAGAATAGACTCAAAAGGAGGTACAATAAGAAAATCAGAAGCATGACTTTCCAAGTCAAAGAACTAGTGTTAAAAGAGAATCAGAAGAATGTCTCAAACCCAAGTAGCAAAGGAAAGTTTGAACCCAATTGGTTGGGACCATTCGTCATCACAAAAAGTTACAAGTTAGGGGCATATCAGTTATCAACACGCGAAGGGGAACCTCTGCAAGAGCCTATGAATAGCTCTCATCTCAAAAAGTTTTATGCCTAAGTCTTTCAAGGTATAGAACCAAAAAATCCAAAAAATTAGAAAACATCCTGAAAAAATTGTTACCTTGGTGAAAACCTAGCAAACAGGTGTCTTGGTGACAACAAAAAAGAAACGAAAAGAAAAAAATCCAAAAAAATTGTAAAAAAGATCAAAAATAGTAACGAGAAAAAATTGTCCTCTAGTGAAAACCACTTCGGTGGCACTTTGGACAAGTACCTTAGTGAAAACCTGGCAAACAGGTGTCTTGTGTAAATAAGTACTTTCCATCCACCAGGATCTCTATGGCTTGTTTTGTACCATTCATCCATTACATTTCCATCATCCATCGCATTCAGATCTCCATCCATCACTCATCCACCCACATCCACATCATAGCTTGGTCCTGTGTTCGTATCATGATACCTCCTAGTACTACTCAGCCCATCCTCAAGGTCAGTTTGTCTTGCCTTTATTGGAGTAGTCTATTGCATCATGTTGGGGGCATGTTCTCATTAGATCGGATTCATGTATATTCTTGAAGTCCTAAAATCAGAAAATCCAAAAACATCAAAAAATTAGATAATCAAAAAATATTCAGAAAATCACTAAAATCCCAAAACAGGTCAAAAAGTCAGTCAAAAAGGTCAAAAAAAAACTCGTCAATCAAACTACGGGTCTCTAAGCCTTGAACATAGGCAAGGTTGATCTTTGATCATCCCCCAAGACACTTAGGTTAGTCCTTTAGGAGTCCGTCATAATAAACTGGCATTTCATCATGTATATCGTTATTTGTAAATAGATCAACTTGTTAGTCGAACTACGTGGTTTTTGCATGTATAATCTAGGCAAGGCTAATCTGTTGGTCAGCCCCCAAGGCCCCTAGGATAGGTCTTTAGGTTAGTCTCTTGGTCAAAATCTCAGAAAATCCCAAGACATTCAAAAAATTGAAAAATCAAAACATTTGAAAATCTCAAAAAAAATACCAAAACAACCTCAAAACATTGCAAAACCCCAAAAACATCCAAATATTTGCAAAAATCCATCCACCTCATCTCGCTTGCACTCACAATAAACATCACTCATAATAAATGATCATCATCCTCAATCTTTGGTAAGACAATTAGAAACAAGTCTACCAAGTTAAAAGTGAAATCTCAAAAATGTCAAGTCTTAGGTCTAAGTCAGTATGTAAACAAGCTAGTCAACTTTTGGTATCGATAACCTATCATCCATTTGGTCCCATATCAAACATTTGAAAGAACACTTAGAATAAATGAAATGATGTACCGCCATCCACTAACATGTCTTAGGATGCATCCTTCCTACAATGGGCATTATCTTTTGGCAATAGTTTTGGTTCTTATCCTTAAAAACACATTTCCTTTTAGCTAGTGGTATTGAAGAACATCAACTTGTTTGTGTACTTTTTCTTTATCTTTTGACTTATCTTATTGCGCTCATTCCAAGGACTTCTTGATGATATCTGAATAGAGGATTTAGAGAAATAGGAATGGGGCAACGATCAATATCTTTTGTTTGTTGTGCTTGTTGGACGTTTTTGTAATATAACCTTGGAGAATACTTGCTTTGTTAGGTATGTATGGAGGAAGTTTCATGCAACTTGTTGACTATTGCATTGATAGGTTATACCTTTCTGTGTTTTGGTCTGAGGTGTTTGAAACTTCTAGAGTACATCCTAGCAAGGTTTTCCTATGTTAGGTGTGAACAAGGATACTCCTATCTGTTTGTCAAGTCAAAGTCCATCACACTGGGTACAACGCCATCCTGGTTCTCTATACCTTGATACATCGTACCACGTGTTATCGAACATAAGAAAATTAGCCCTTTGAAAATCTCAATTCCTCGGCAAGTAAACATCATCATTTTCATTTTCATCATCTTGTGTCTTGTTGAAATGACTTCTTCTCTTTCATTCCTTCTTGCTTTTCACACTAACAAGGTACTATTACAGTTGATCATCATCATCATCATCGTCATCGATCTTGCATCCACAAATCATTAGCATATTGCATAAACATATCATATAGGATACATATGTATTGCATTTTCATCATCATATAACCATGTTATTATAAGCATTCTTCAAAAAATTATCACATCCCTTTCTCATTACATTGCATCCATTTTTGGTATCACATTGCATTCATCACATAAATCATTACATAATATTCATTTGCATAAACATTCACATAAACATTACCATCTATTGTAGAATCATACATAATAGGTACATAAGCACTATAAATAATCCATTGCATACATACTTGCATAACATTATAAGGTCATCTCACACATTGCGTTCATTATACATTACCATATCATTGCATATACTACATCATAGTAAATGCATCACATACATTACACTATCATTTAACATGTTTAGGATAAAATTTATTATTCTAAGCATCTAAGGAAACCATCTCATTTGCATCATCAATACATATCATATAAAACATGACCATTGCAATTACATTACATTATATCGTCCATTAATCATTCATATCATCTCATAAATAGCATCACAATAATTTTGGCATTTCATTGCATAAATCATTCCATGTCATTATAAACATAAATAGGAACATAAAAATCCATCACATGCAAAGCATACATCCATAATCATTTCATATATAAGCATGATTCACATCATTTCGCATATACACCATAGATCATTTCCATATCATTTTACATATTACATTTCATATCACCATTTGCATCATCATAAATGTATCATCATATATCATCCATTCACATAAATACATTTGCATAAGCCAACAACATAATATAGATTTGTTATTCATAATCATTACATAATACATATATCATCGGAAATAAATGCATCCATAATTACATCATAAACATCATTGCACAACATATAGAAGTAGAATCGTGCATAAATAAATGATACACATCACATGGCATCAAAATAATCATCTCATATATATATCATCATCGGGTAACTATCATAGTACAAAATAATCAGATCACTATACATGTATGTCAATCAGTACAAAAAGGCCCATCAGGCTATCAAAAAGGAGCCCATAAGGCACAAAAAATGATATCATCTCGATCAAAAGGAGGCCTAACCCTCTTGTCTGCTACCCTCGCCCCTATCACTGTGACCCTCTGTTGGTCTAAAGCTGGTCCGCTGTGAGTACTTTGGGACCCATGCTATTCTGGGTACAGCCTTGTGATAATGCATATAGTAATACTCAGCCTCTTGGACGACCTCCCTATAGGACTGAATCGACACTGTACCCTGAGAGGAGGAGGCTACCTTCTCTCCAACTGCTATCTCTAGCCTAGCTCAGGCCCTCTCGGCCTTGGCCTGGTCCCTCTTAGTCTACACCTAATCTCTCTCCCCTGTCAAAGTCTGAACCTGGGCTTGTAGCTATGCAATCAATGTATCTCAGGGATCCACTTGCCCTGCTGGCTATGCTCATGGAGGCTGTACCTGAGATTGATCCTCACCCCTAGCCTGTGGTGGTACACCTACCAACACTTCCTTCTGATCCTACATCTACATGTTTGGCTGCATTGGGGTCCCGACTGGCTGGTCCTGTCATGTATCATCCCTCCATCCTCATCCTCCCCCTCTGCCTCTCACCCTCCGCCGATCAGGGACTGCACCTAAAACTGTCAATCGTAGGGGAGGCCAAAACTAATCCCTATATGCTTGTGTCGTACCTGGATCCATGGGCCCCTGATCATAAGCCCATGGCTGGGCCACCAACTGTCTAAAGTTGTCAATGGCCTCTAAGGCAGGAATGTATCGCCCCCATGAAACCTGTGACATGCTGTGGGCAAAGATGGCCACATTCTTATTGTTTGGCTAATCTTGAGGCTCACCAAACTAATGTTGTCGCGCTTAGGTAGGTATCTCTCTATCATTGTATGCTCTCACCCCTGCATGAAGCAGTCCTGGCAGCCAAATAAAAGTTGATCTACATCGTTAGCCCATCTGGGCCGACCAAGGTATGAACGCCATATAAATACTTGCATCTCATCTAGGACCCTCCTCCAATAGGGAATCCCATGCTCACCTTTGTGTGTGAAGGACACACCACCTCTGTAGCGCCATGTAAGGGGATCATTAGGCCCCATCGGAACTAGAATGACCCATGACTGAAGGACAACAATGTGCTCCCACACCCATACGTGGAGGAGTACCATGCTTGCTCCGAATGCTCTTCCATCAAGGTAGACGTAATTATGAAGATCTCTTTACAAATATGCAAGAAGAACAGACCCCCAAGAAAAATGAGTCAGCCTATCACGCAACACCATGCACTCCCAGTAGAGTCCCCAACTAGGACTGAAGTACCAACCTCGTCAGTCTAAGGCAACGAGACCTGAAATAATGGCTACAACAAACAAGCGGAAGGGAAGTGCCAGAGCCCTATGGTGCTCAAGCTCGATTTTCCCCTCGCAAATGACAATGTCCTCTATGGCGAGGACTCTATGACAAGCATTTTTCCCCTCATCTATATCAAAAATGACATGCTGACCATGAATCAACAATTGTAAGATGTGCCAAACATCCTCCAAGGTGACGGTGGCCTCACCGATGGGAAGGTGGAAGGAAGATGTCTCGTTGTGCCATCTCTCGGCAAGCGCCTACATCATCCCAAGGTGGGTGCAAGTGGGCGCTACATAGGTGATATACCACAACCCCATGTCTCAAAGTTGATCCTGATCTCTGTCACTCAGGTCTTGCAAGTAACCGAACAAATCTCGTGACCTGTGCTCTTGGGAGTAGAGCTCCCTCCTAGCGTCCTGCATCAGGAAGGGTCATCATGTTAAAAATTTTGAAAAATCTTTTTCTGGGTGTCCAAGAAACCACTCTAGCGTCTCAATCCGTGAAGGTGTCGCAATTTTATTTTTATCAAACTATGACATCGGGGCACAAAATATCAAAATTGGACCGCTGTAGTGCACTATCCTTCCAAGTGGCGCACTTTAAGTAGATAAAGCCCCGCCGCGTCACAATTTACAAATGACCCCGTGGGCCATGACCTCAGCATTAGAGTTTTCAAACTCCAAACTCTACCACCGTGACACAATCTATCACTGAGTGGTGCAGTTTGATTTTTGAGCGGCTCTATATAGCACCACTGTAGAAGGACTAACTTTGAAAGCAATAAATAAGCACGAAAAGCGAGAAATCAAGCTCAAGTAAGGATCACTCATCAGTGACCCAATGTCAGGTGGCTGTTGGTACTTCTGAACTTGATTGAAAATATGCATCAGAGTCTATCATTGCGCCATATTGTTAGGAGGTCAAAGCTTAGATCTCAAGGTTGCTAGATGTCTGTGTAAAAATGAATTGAAAGTGACCCCTCAAAGCCTTTTTAAGCTCAAAAATTAGGGTTTTTTCACCCTAGTTGGCTATCCTGCTAGGGTTTTGGACCCTCAAACCTATTTTTATTCAGTTGAGCCCTGTTTTACATTGTTTTATTGTGTTTAGACACGTTTTTGGCGTCCTAGAGCCTTTTTGGACCTGTCGGGCACCTTGTCCTTTTTTTTCGTGAGATCACCCATAAATGGAAATTTTCATCCAATCTCTTGAGGGGGAAATATAATGGCATGTTTTCTCTCACTGGGCAGTAATGGGGCAAGATTTTAAATAATAAATTTTTTGACTTTGATCGAGATCATTTATTCTTTGAACCAATGCAACAAGTGCATCGCTTGAAAGAGGGGCAAAATGTAGACACGTAAAATGTACCAATTGACATTGTGCATCTGATCTTGACCACTAACATCATTTCATCCTAAATCATCCTTCGGTCTAACCGTTTAATCAAATTAACTTATCTGATTAAATTCATCAATTTCTCTCCCTTAATTAAATAAACCAGTTATCTAATCAAATCATCCTCTTCTTGATAATTAAATTAATCATCTTGATCTAATTATCCTATTTAATTAAATAGTCAATGTTATTTAATTAAATCTCTAAAGTCTATCTATTAAATTAAATAAATTAAAACCTTGTTTAATTTATTCTAACCATCTCTTTTAATTAAATAAATTAAAATCTTTATTTAATTAATCTCTTATCATATTCTTCTCATTATTTGATTTAAACAAATCCGTAAATTTAAGTCAAATAGGTCACATCATCTAACCCCCTTCATTAAATTAATTTTGATTAATTTAATCTCCTCTCATGTCCCATCCTCTAGCTTTTCCCACTTGCACATGAAAATATATTTAATTGATTTATTAAATCTCTATTTTCCTCACTAAGGCATCTTTTGGAATATTCTTCAAGTTTGAATTCAAAAATCCAAGTTGACATGTACATCCAACAAGGCATTTACTCCATCTTACATGTCCTTTACCTTGAGCCAAGTGGCATTCAATGCATTCTTTCTTCCCTCTTGCATGTCATTTCAACAAATTCAAAATTCAAAAATAGGCATTTATTGGCACAATCCTCAAAACTTGCACATCCTCCATCCACTCATAGGTTGACAAGTGGCATCTTGCCATTGGATGAATGTTAGTCCCACATTTCTCTATTTTGGAAATTCATCCATCTTGACATTCTATAAATAAAGAGTTAATCTCCTCATTTGATCATCCACAATTTATGCAAAGCTACTATACTCAAATCTTTAGCCATTTTCACCAATACCATTGAGTTCTTAGCTAGGTTATGTAGGTTTTTAGCTTGGAGAACTCATCAACATCAATAAAGTGGATCAAATCTCTTCATCACATCAATCTTGCATCATAGGAATTGGGAAAGGGCCAATTTTCACATCAAATTGGCACCAATTCCCCCATTGGATCATGAGTTTGCTAGTTTAATTAGGATTCAATCTCTATTTTGTTGTTTTCATTGTGTTCTTCATTACATTTTTCCTAATTTGAACTTGGTGAATGGATTTCATGGGAAATCCTTATTCTTGCTTGCATTTGATAATCTAATGTGTTTGTTCTTATTGTTTTGCAGGTATTTAGATTGGGGTTCGTACACTTTGTATTCTTCATTCTTGCCAAAGATGGGTCCTAAGACTTATATGTGCTCACTTCTTTTCTTTGATTTTTCCAAAATATCATCCACCTAATCTTGAACTATTTTGTGGATCATGTCATGAAAGATGAGGGTCATTGCTCTCTAATAGGTTGCTCCTGCATTCTTTAGCCCAAACAACATCATGTTCCAGCAATATGTCCCCCATGGACAAGTGAATGTAGTTTTTTGTTGATCCTCCTTGGTGATCATGATTCAATTATAGCCTAAAAAACCATCCATGAGTGATAGCATTTCATGCCATGTTGTTAAGTCCACTATTATGTCAATGTTAGGAAGAGGGAAATCATCCTTTGGACATGCTTTGTTTAAGTCTCTAAAATTAATGCATATTCTGATACCCCCAATGGGTTTTGAGACATGTACTAGGTTTGAAACCCACTCAAGATAATCTATTGGTCAGATAAATCCAATGCCAAGAAGCTTTTGTAACTCAAGTTTGACCAAGAGTTCCATTTGAGGGTGCATCTTTCTTAACTTTTTCTTTACTGGTTTGGCTTCAAGATAGACTGCTAGATGATGTACTACCACTTCTAGATCAAGGCTTGGAATATCCATGTATGAACATGCAAAGCTATGCTCTTTTAGGAATGCTACTAGGTTCTTCTATTCTTCATCCAACAAGGATTCAACATAGAAAGTGATTTTGGGTGCTTCTTCTATTCCCACATTGACTGGAGTGGCCTTTTCTGCTAACATGACTGATTTCTCTGGATGTATTGCACTAAGGGAGAGATTGAATCCCTCATCCTTGGGTGCCTTAGAGAGGCTTTCACACTCAAATATGTCCTTTCTTTTTGGGTATGTGGAGGATCATCATGGAAAAAATAGGCGCTTAAGTGGCAAAATTTTTAAAAAAATAAAAGTTAGGCAAATTGACGTAAAAATTTGAATAATTTATCTATACTATTTTAAAAATATGTAGGAGTAGAATCTATAGAAAATTCAATGTAGTTTCTAAACTACTAGTTCTTTTAAAAAAAAAATCTATTGGTGAAAATTTGAAATTTCAATGCAATAGTACTTAAATTTTAAGGAAAAAATAAATAGGTGTCTGTCTGACCACCCTAACCAAGATAAAATGGTAATATTTTTTATAAGATTTTAGATATAAGTAGAGGACTCATGTTCCGATGTGATGCATATTTTTTTTATATTTTTTTCCCAAGTAAATAATTAATAATTAATTTTTTATTACAACTTTAAAAAATATAAAAACTTGTATGCCTGACCACCTTAACTTGGTCAAAACTTCATGAAATTAACTTTTTTAATCCTATATATGAAGCATAGAATGTGATGCATATTTCGGATTCAAAAAATGTGATATCGTTTGAAAGATATAGATGTTTTTCAATTAGCCTATCAATTAGGACTTTAGTCATAATTCAAATAGAAAATGAATAATAATTATTTATTAAATTCAAAGTAAAGCATAATTTATATTGGTGGAAAGCTGAAAATCTCCTTTAAAAATACTTTTCATTTCATCAATTTTGGGTAAAAAAAAGTCATTAGCCACATACCCTATACATACACATCATATCACCACTTTTTAGCCCATCATGATCTAGCACATACCCTTTTACTATTTTGGAATCAGAAAGTTCCACAGTGTGGTTTTCACTCAAAGATCTGCATGTTAGTTGCATTTCATCAATTTTACAAATGAATGATTCAATCATCTCCCCATAGTACACCCCTATGTATAGCTCTATGTCAAAACCTTCCTTGTGATCTTCCCATGGTAAGTTGTCATGGAGTCCCATGAATTCTAAGATTTCTTCATCATTTTTGAATAAATCTAGAATCAGTGGTCCTTGTTGGTCTAAGTCAATGAGTTATGAGTATACTTGGCGTATTTCATTTGGTTGTTTGCTTGGGGTGAAGATTGATGTAGATGTCATGAAGATGGAGTTATTCTAAAATAGATTAGCAACATCAAGGGGAAGTCATCTAGGGTCAATTCACATGATGTTGGTAACCAAAAACAAGCCTCAACCCATTTAGTGGAAGTACCTTTTCTGATAAGGTTAACCTTGCTAGTAGTAGAACCTAAGCCAAGATTATTTGGATGTTTCTCAGGAATGATAGGTTCTAGAAAACCATTGTTATTTTGTCCCAGTTTCTCATTCTTGGTATAGTCCATTCCCTTCATTAGTTGTAAACCTTTGTTATCATCTTCCATGTGAAGAACAAGAATAGGTCTCTCATCCTAATGTAGTAGTATAGAGATATCTTCCTCATTAACATCTTCTTTGCTCAGGTCCCCCCACTTAGTGAAGGTAGTAGCTGCCATCTTGATGGTTTTAGGTACATTGTTTCTAGGTGTGGGTTTCCCATTAGATTTGGGAGAAAGAGGTAACTCTCCCAACACAAAAGTATCCTTTTTTAGCTTATAGTTTCCACAACCATCATCATGGATCACTACTTTGATGTTGGATATGATCTACACAATGAGTGATTTAGTTTTAGAGGTAGATGTGAGGGATGATGGGTCAACAAATGAGGTAGAAGGTGTAGGCCCTTCATTGTTCTTGGGTATTTGGGGGATTCTATAGAACTTGGCCTCAAGATTCTTTCAATAGTAAAAGGCTCAAGATCTCCATGGATAGTAACTTCTCTACCCTCGGAAGGAAACTTTACACATTGATGGTAGATTAAAGCTACAACTTTTAAGGCATGGATCCAGGGTCGACCATGTAGTATGTTGTAGGGAAGATCCAAGTCTAAGACTTGGCATGTAATTTATGTGATGAAGGGGCCCAATTGGATGGGTAGTGTGATGATGCCTTGTGATACCTGTTCTTGGTTGTCATATGCCCTGATGGTGGTACTCTTTGTCTTATGAATATTATCCTCTGAATTGTCCAAATTTTTTATCAACTGAAGGGTGAAAATGTTTAGACCAGTACCTTTGTCTACTAAGACTCTCTTAACCTTGTTCTTATGAATGATAACCTCAAGGTGTAAAGCATAATTATGAGATGGTTGTGACAGTAGGTCTTGTTCTGAGAAGGTGAGAAGATGATTAGCGATATGGCCTACCATAGATTGAAATTGTTCGATATCTATATCCTTGGGAATAGATGACTATGATAAAGCTTTCTCTAATATTTCTCTATATGCAAGTGATAACCTCAATAATTCTAAGGTAGAAATATGTGCGAGGGTATTTTTAAGTTTCTTTAAGAGATTATACTTGCTAGTACTTGCTACTAGTTAAGTAGTTTGTTCCCTAGATTGGGATTCGACTCCTTGGATGGTGACTTTGTGTAATCTTTAGCCTTTCCATTGTTCCCTTTGCTATGATCTGGCACAAGGTTCTTGTATATCTGAAGATCTTGATTACCGGTTGGTACCTCAACAAATATGGTATCATTCTCTATAAGGTCTTGGATAATGTTTTTGAGCCTCATGTAGTTTGTTGTTTTGTGTCCTTTGATTTTGTGAAAGTCACAAAGATATTCCTCATTGTACCAAAATGGTTTCTCCTATGGTTCTTGGTAGTTTTCAAAGTTGGGAAGCGTTATCAGGTTTGATTCTACCAATTTCTTCATGATGGTCTCGATTGGTTTTGACAACTGCATGTGCTTGGATTTAGGATAGTTGTTCTTGTTAGGGGTTTACCTTTGTTTTGATTCAGTGTTGTTGATTTGATTGTTCTAAGGAGGTGTTGTTGCTTGCACGGTTGGTTGAATGTTAGCAACTTGATTGTTGTTTGGTCTAGGAGCACTTAGGACCACCTTAGCATCTACCACACCATCATGTGTTATGTTTTTGTTTGTATCCCAAACACAAGGCTTGTCATTTGAATTAGTTTATGGGCGATTGTCTTAGTAAGCTTGAGTATATCCTTGTGAGATTAGAGATCTCTCAATGTCAAGGGCTCTAGGGACAAGCTCATCATAAGATGTGATGCATTGTATTTTCAAAAGGAAGGATAGATTGGGGTCTAGATTGTCTATGATGATCCCCACTTGTTGTTCATCAGGAAGAGGCCACTTGCTTTTACTAGCTCTTTGTCTCCATCGTTGCAAGAAATTAGTGAAAGATTATCCTTTGTTTTTTCTGAGAGTATACAACTCTTCTAGGCTTACATCCATGTCAAGGTTAAAGGAGAAGTGATCGATGAGCTTATCAGTGATTTCTTGGAAGGTTTTAATACTGAGAGGCCCAGTTGAGAAAACCAATCCATGGAAGGACTTGTTAGACTTCGAGGAAGAGGAACATTAAATAAGAATCATTGTAAGCAACCTCCATACACATAACATTGAATTATTTGACATGGTCCACATGACTTCCTATCCCTTTTTATTTATTGAATTTGTGGATTTCAAAGCTGGGAGGGAATGGTACCATTATGATGTTTTGGTCGAATGGATAGGGACATAGGTTCTGTGTATGGGGCTTCATTGCCTTTCCCATATGAAGGTCCTGCATTTCTTGTGATAATGCCTTAAGTTGTGATGCTAGATCATCTTGCGGGTTTGGTGGAGGAACATATGTTGGGATGATGGATGATTTATTATGATAAGGTGGTGTATGGGGTGTATGGTGGTGTAGGGTAAACCCACAAAAGTGGTTTACAATTCCAATGAGGAAGGAAAATTTGCAAAAAATGAACCCATGCAAAAAAAATTGGTTTTTGGGGGTTCAAATGAACTTTTGGTTTGGGAAAACCCAATTGGGATTCGATAGAACCCCCCTTCAAGTGAACCTATTTAATGATGGGGAACACCATTCTAGGAAAAAATCTAAAAGCAAAGGCTTGTGGAAAGGGGGTTTGCTTGAACCCTAGTTCGAGCGAACCCTGGTTTGAGCGAACCCCCCCTTTCCCCCTCAGGCACAAAAAAGTCCAAAATTTTGTGCTTCGAAGCTTGGGTTTTGGATGAAAATGGAGGAGAATTCATAGAACCAATTGGATGATGGTAGTCCTTGGAATGATCTATCCAACAAATATAATTTTAATAGGTTTTGGTTTTATTATGTATTTATTTTTTTAGTTTTATTAAACATAGGTTTTTCACCGGAAATCAAGCTATCTATTTTGTACATGTTGAAAAATAGCAGATTATTAAAAAAAATGAGAAATATGAGTGTACCAGATATTGAAGTCCTTGATCTAACAAAAAAAAAGAATTTCGATATACATACAAAAAAAAGTTGCGTTATACGGTCCATCTATGTTTGAATTGTAATTGGTTTGACTTCAAAACTTTATTAAGGAAAAAATATTCAATAAAACACTATGAAACCAATTGGAAACACTAGATATCATAGTTACAAATCTAAATCAGAAAAAAAAATATAATTTTATCCTTCATGGAAAAAAATTTATGTGTTATATGTGAGCGTCACTCCTTAAAAATGTTGTTTACTGAAAAAAACTAGTTTTTGAAGGAGATGGAAAAAGAAGTGGAATTTGATTCCATTTTTGTTTTAAAATATATTTAGAATCTACAGACAAAATTTCACAAATCACTAGTTTGCATCATCTTCAAATTCCTCATGGTTTAGTCGCTATAGGTGCTCAAAAGTGAAGATTTAGTTAGAAAAAATTATTTCAGTGTCCAGTTTGGCCAAAAATTGTAAACCAATATTGTGGGATCACTCTATAAGATTCTATGAAGGTGATTGAGGTGTTGATGTATATGTTGGTAACATGTTTGTATTGACGATGTTCTATTAAGGGTTATAATACAAACTTTGTTGTTGTTGTTGTTGTTCTACATACCGTTGAGTTAGTAAGGGCTGTTGTTGAGCTTGCTATTGTTGTTGTGCTACTAGGGATTGTTGTTGGGCCTACTGTTGTTGTTCTACTAAGGCTGCTTGATGGACTTGATGTTGTTTTTGTTCTAAAGTTGCTTGTTGTGCCACTAAGGCTTGTTGTTGTTGTTGCTGCTGCTAGGGCTACTTGCTATTGTTGTTGTGCTACTAGGGCTACTTCTTCTTGTTGTTGTGCTACTATAGCTGTTTACTGTTGTTGTTGTTGTTGTGATACTAGGGTTGCTTGCTATTTTTGTTGTTGTTGTGCTACTAGGGTTGCTTTCTTGTTGTTGCTTTTGTTGTTGTGTTGCTAGGGTTGCTTGATGTTTTTGTTGTTGTTGTTGTGCTGATAGGGATGCTTTTTGGGGTTGTTTGTATTGGATGGCTTGTTGATAAGCTTTTTGTTCTTGCTGTAGAGTGAAGGTATGCACTTGCAATATAGGATCAGGTGGTTGTTGGGACATCTATGATGGGTTTTGAGTGGTGATGTTTTGTGTGGGTAGTAGATTGTTGATGAGAGTTTGGGAGTTCCCTTGGTTCAAAATTCATTCTAAGATAGTGGATTGGGGTGGAGGAATGTAAGTTTGAGGTCCAATTGATTTTGCATGACTTGGGGGACAAATAGAAAAGACAAGGATGGCATCATAAAATTTTGCAAAGTTAAGGGCATATTAGGACCATGGGACCATTGATTGAAATGGTTCCCTTGACCAATGTTTTGGAGATTCCCTTGTGTTTGAGATGTGGTCAAGGTATTAACTTGGTTGATGGAGTTTGTAACCAAGGGATTTTTTTGATGTTGGTTGATGATGGATGTGATAGATGTGTTTTGAACCACCGATGTGTTTGATGTATCCAAAGGAAGATTGGATGAAGAGGTCCCATGTGGTGTTAAAGGTTGATTTTGCATGAGGGTATTTCCTTGCCATTTTGGGTCTACTTGTAGTTGTGACACTTGGTCCACACTACTTTACATAATGTTGGGCACACTTGTGGTACTTGTGGGGATGGATGAAGAGGGGTGTCCTTGAATTGTTGAAGTTGTTGTGGAATAATGAAGTGTAAGTGGTTTATATGGCTATTTGGGATCTTCAAGAATGAGAGGAGTGCCAAATGTTGGTGTCCGAGTGGTTGTTTGGGATGGAGGGTTGGTTTCAAGGGTACCCACAAGTGTGCTACTTTCAAATGGAAGAGTATGGCCAAAGTCTTTAGCAAGACTAGTTGCAATTCTAGGTGTTGATATTTGATTTAGCCATAAGGATGGAGTTGTTGGAATAGTAGATGATGCCAAGCCTTGTGTCAATGATTGTGAAACAAAAGATGGGGAGTTAGGGACTATTTTCTCTAAGGCTTGATGCTCCATGATTTCTTCCCTAGTAATTCCAAATGGATTGTTCGTGATGTCTTTTATCTCATATGGCCCTAATGGTGAAAAAGGTTGTTGTGATGGAGTAATGTGAATTATTCTATCAAAGACTAAATGATTTGGATCACTTGAGCTAAATGTGACTTTGGTTTTCTCCATGATTCTCTTTTGTTGTGATTTCTTTTTTACCATAAAATTTGGGTCACCTCTAGGAGAGTTGTGTTGTGATTTTCAATTTTTGAATTCTCTAGCTGACTCAAATCTAGGAAAAAGGGATGCTCTAAGGCTTTTTGGAGAAATGATGATAATGGGTGATGGAAAGGTGGCTGATATATAGGGAGTGATCTTTGAAAATATTTTGGGACAACACTTTTGACTTAAATTTGATTTTTTGATGTTTGGATAAAGGATGTTGATGAACTTGGAAATCTTTAGGGTAGACTTGTGACCTTCAAGATGAACTAGTTCAAAGATGATAACTAACTTACCTAAATTCATTGAAAAGGATTAATTTCACATACAAAGTAGCTAAGTTAGGGTTTGGTTTGATAGATGTTTAATTCAAAAAGTATTAGTGTATTCAAATTTTTTGCAAAGTTTGGTGAGATGAAGGATGAAATTTTATGGAGGAGTGAATGAAGTGTTTGACCCAATGTTGACCTAGAGTGTACCTTTGTTTGATAATACCAAGGTAGTGAGAAACATGCTATACCTCTAAAGTTTTCAAATCCTAAAGACCCAATGTTTTAGATAGGTTCATTATCATGAAAAAGACCTAGGTTTTGACCAAAAAAGATCATATGCAAATTTGGATTATTCCTTGAAACATGTTGGCAATTGTATACAATCTTGGTTTTGTTTTGGTGAATTGCTAAAAGGTAGTTTTTAAGAGCTTTTGGACTAAGATGCTTAAGTTTGAAATGATGACCTATAGAACTTCTCTTGGGGATTCTGATTTTGCATGAGATCATTTAGAGAAGTCTACATCTATGGAAGAAAAGAGGATATTTATTTCCATGTAGGTGATGGTAATAGGGGCATTCCAACCTCAATATCGGTTTGTTAGTCCTCTTCATCTAAGATGTTTGTAGTGTTTCTCCATTGAGGAGGTGTTTCTTTTGTTTCAAAAGTGAATCTTCCTAGACTATTGATTATATCACTTTGTTCTCCTTCAATGAATTCAAAGTTTGGTTGAATAATAGCAGGTGTAAGACCAGGTTGGTCAACGAGAGTGATCAGTCTCCAAATGGCCACGTGGGGTTCAATTTGTCAAGTTTATCTCACTTAAATGAGTTTATTTTACCACAAACACTTGTCTTGATTATGTTTTCAAATCAAATCTCTATGTCAAAAACATCATAAATTTCACAATGTCCATTTTGTGAAAATCATAAGGTTGAAGGCATAGTTGCTTATGTTAACTTTGGAAAAATATGGATTGAGATATAAGTCAAGATATTTAGAAATGTCTAAGGATAGAAATTCTTATTAAAAGCATTAATATTATGGCTATTTCAAGAGGTATCCATACTTTAGACCAAAGGGTTTGAAATTTTGAAAAGATTGTGAATGTTTGTTTGTAATTTTTTGGAACCAAGCAAAGTATTAAACTGACTCTCAAGCATTTACCATCCTAGGCTCAAAAGATACTGCTTACTGAATCCCCACTTGAACTTCTCCAAACACTAAGACAATGCAAACAGTTAAAGATTTGGCAACAATGGATCTCCTCCACGACACACACTTCTTGGGACCACCAAATCTCAAAATCTTGAAGATCTGAAGATCCTAAGGATTTTTCTATTTCAACAATGAATAGTAAAAATGTGGGGAAGCTTTGGAATGACCATTCCTACACTAGGAAGCATAAAGGTTTTTGGCTTCTAAACAGTTGGTTCGTAATAAGGGCTTCAATTCAAGGTGTCCATACACACAACAAGATTAGCTCAAGGGTATGTGCAGGATCATCATGGAAAAAATAGGCCCTTAAGTGGCAAAAAATTCAGAAAAAATCAGTTATAGGAAACTTGACGTAAAAGTTTGAATAAGTTATCTATATTATTTCAAAATATGCAAGAATAGAATCTGTAGAAAATTGAATGTAGTTTCTAAACTACTAGGTTTATTTAAAAATAAATAAAATCTATTTGGTGAAAATTTTAAATTTCAATGCAAGTACTTAAATTTGGAAAAATAAAAGTAGGTGTGTACACCCTAACCATAATAAAATGATAATAATTTTAATAATATTTTATATATAAGTAGAGGACTCATGTCTAGATGTGATGCATATTTTTAAATTTTTTTCCAAGTAAATAATTAATTATGAATTTTTATTACAAATTTTTAAAAATATAAAAACTCGATGTCGACCACCTTAACTTGGTCAAAACTTGATGAAATTTATTTTTTCTTTTTTAATCGTATATTATGTGAAGCATAGAATGTGATGCATGTTTGGATTCAAAAAATGTGATACCATTTGAAATTTATAGATATTTTTCAATCAGCTTATCGATGGGACTTTAGTCATAATTCTAATAGAAAATGAATAATAATTATTTATTAAATTCAAATTAAAGAATAATTTATATTGGTGGAAAGCTGAGAATCTCCTCTAAAAACCCTTTTTGTTTCATCAATTTTGGGTTAAAAAAAAGTCGTCAGCCACATACCCTACAAATACCCATAATATTGCCACTTTTTGGCCCATCATGATCCTACACATACCCTCAAGATTATGGAGAATTGAGAGGCCTCCCTGTCTCTTCCTAAGAAGATATTTTAATGTATCACATGGATACTAAGGGTGACACTTTTCAGTATGATGCATCTATACCTATTGTTTATAACTTTCGTCACAAACACATTATTTATATAATGGCTTAAAAGAGCTTGGCTTTAGCTTGTTTCCACTTGGGTCGTTCCCTCCTTTCGAAGCAAGGAGGATTTCCCTCTAAAGATAAACAATAGCAAGGAGGTACGTCTGTAGTTTTATCATCCTAGTTTGCATGAAACAAGGAGATAACACACACACCACCTCTTTTCCCTACACTAGCAAGGGGTTCATTTTTAATCCAAATTGAAAGATGTAGGTGATTATTTAGAGTGTTAAGAAATGTTTCTATTTCTCAAGATCACTGAGTGGTGAGAGAGAATTGTATACACATTCAATAAAAAAGATGTAAATCAAAACACAACAAAAACTTATTAATTTTAACCCCTATTTAAGCTAAGATGAATTCATTTTATGCACCAAATGAAATGCTTAGTTGTTTTTCCAATTTTAAACCCAAAGTAAAATGATGAAGTGAGAGTTTAATTTTAGTCCTATTTGAGTCTTCTTTATAAACCCAAATGAAAATTAGTGTGGTCCTAAAGCATAAATGAAAAGCATAATAGATGGGTTATAATTGACCCAAAAGTGTCAAACAATTGTTACAATTATAAGATTCAAAGATGAGAATGCTTCTTCACTTTAACTTTTATCGTCCAATCTTGCAAAACCTAGTTAGTCTAAAAACTAGAACAACGTTAGAGGTATGATAGTAATTTGATGAAATGAACAAAATAAAACACATGCTAAAAAATGATCATTAAATTTCTTACTAGAGTTGGGCGTCACCATTCACTATAGCATTGCTATAAGTCATTTGGGTGTCGCTCTCATGAATTTGGGTGTCACTTTGCAGAGAAAACAATGACAGTGATAGTGTCACCATTTAAAGAGCATCATTGTTTGCAAATTTTGATACCTCTAAAAAGTATTAGCATAGTCGTTTGCTTTAATCAACATTAGTATATTAAATAGGTGTTGGTGTTTCATATGACAATAGCATCACAATATGGCAACACCCAACAAAATCATCACTAAAATTCTTTTGGGTGTTATTGTATCCTGTAAAAGTAAAAAAAAAAGAATTTCAGATAGAAATTTGATTAAATTTGATCGGTTTTTCCATCCTTCTAGTGCCAAAATGTGATTAGATGGATTAACAAGGGTCGAATATGCTTGATCCATGAAGAATCAAAGCATAACAATGCCACTAACATCAAACCTCAATAGGATCATTCAAATGAAATTTAAACTAAACATTTACCAAAACTAAGCATTCTAAACTATGAAAGCATTTAAATTTCTACTCTAATCCATTCAAAACTTATCCCATTGTGGGAGTGGTATCACGTTGATGTGAAACAACGACCCTTTCCCAATATTGTGGATAAATGAGCTTGCACCATTCAGTTTTATTGAAGAAAATCAATGGAACAATTGTGAGATGTGTATGTAAACATGATTTTGATCTAAATAAGCATGATGTAATCTAATTTAAACATGATTTATGCTAAAATTATGAAGATATACAAATGCTAAGAAAATTATAAATGGATTCTAACCTAAAAGATCCAACCCCTAATTAATTAAACAAGCTAAATGGATGCATTATGTGATCATGGAAGCCATTAATGGAAGATTAAATCCAATTAATGCAATTAAAATGAACTAAAAGATGCTAAATGTGGGCTAAATATGAGTGTGAGTGTGAGTGACTCCAACAACATAAGTTTTTCCTAAAATATGGATCCATTTGTCCCCAAATAGTGACCTATTTATAGGAATGCAAATGGGAAATGGAGGGTTGAGATAAAAAAGGCTAATCAATGGTCAAGGATGGAAGAAATTAGAGGCACAAATCATGGATTCTCATCAACGGATGAGAATGCAAGATGAGAATTAATAAAGGGTTCACATTCCTTCGAACAAACACACTTTTAACTTGTCCAATAGATCATAAGCCAACTTGCACAAGAGGTCACAAGTTAACTTGCTCAAGAAGCTAAGTAAGTTTGTTGAGAAAAATGAATATTCCCCTTTTTCAAATGAGTGAGGAGAGAATATTATTTAGAATATTCTCATGGGTGAGGGAAAAGGATAATTTAGTTAATTAAAACTAAATTAAATGTGTGAAAGGGGAAGGAATATTCTATGGGAATATTCCTTTTGGAGGAATGTGCAAAGGAGGAATATTCCCTTGCAAGTGGGGGGAATTAGATTTTAATTAATAATTAAATAATATTGATTATACAATTAGGGGAATTAAAAGAATTAGATTATATTCATTAAATAAAATAATTTAATGAAAAGGGGAAAGGTGGAATGACATTTAATTAAATACATTAGGTTTGTTTAATTAAATAAGAAGATCTAGGGAATTAAATTAAATAGTTTGATTTATTTAATTTAATAGGACAAAGTGTGTTGATAGGCACAAGATAACTAAGAGGGAGGGTGATTCAGTTGTCACCAAACACAATCACAAATATTAAACACTTATCAACTTCACATCCACTTTATTCTTTTATTAAGTATGAACATCAAATGCAAATAACATAAAGCAATATCAACACAAGAGACACCATATTTACGTGGAAAACCCAATAAGGGAAAAACCACAGTGAGGATTAACTCACAATATAAAGTAATTCCAAAATCGATTACAAGAGGCTCACTACCAAAGGGCTCACTTCCCAAGAAGGACTCACTATTCGGATATAAGGCTCACTTCCTACAGATAGGGCTCACTATCTAACAAGGAGGCTCACTGCCTACAGATACCAAAGATAACAAAAAAATCCACCACAACAAATTACACACATCCATAGCCTTAATCAAAAGATTGTAGACACCATCAGCTCACTGCTCTCAAGAGTCTAACAAATTAAAGAATTGTTGCCTCAATTCACTTTCACACACTCTTGGTTCTCAAACTTGTGGCATTCTTCATACATCAATTTGTAAAATCTTGACTTGTATTTAGACTATCTTCAAACTTAGAAACTTTCTCCAAGTTTGGCTACACATTCTTCATTTTACAAATTCAAATTAGGTTAGAAACTCAACATTGCCACGATGGAAGAGAATGAGAGTAGACCAAATCAACACTTAACCAAGACCCAAAAAAACATCTTGGATCAATCACACGCTTCCTCAATTGATGCTTATCCTTCACATGATGTGTAGACACTAGGTCGGCCAAACCTAATGAAAAAAAAAATGAAATTTTAAGTACACGCTTCTGCAACAAGAAGGTAACACACAAACCACATGACAAGATTCACCAAACATTGGAACACATCTCAGATGCCTTCAAATTTATCTGCAACAAATGCAAAAACTTCCATACACATAACACCTTCCATCAGTCCATCTGGACTATATAGACACACAAAGTAATACTGAAACTTGTTTTCCAAAGAACCAAATGTAAGGCCCCACCTTGCATGTGATTAGTAAAGCCCTAATATTGTTTATGTGATCCTAAATAGATGGTAAGATATATTATGGATGAAAAATAGTGTGATTATTTGATAATATTCTTGCTTATGCTACCGTGAATGTAAGACCATATTTCGTATTCCCCATTTTTATTTCAATCGAACAAGTAGTTAGATGATAATTATGATGAAATGAATGATAAAAATCTTTTTAGGATTCATGGGAGTTAACCTTGATTTAATTATGATAGATGCACATGTGAATTGTTGGATATAACTTGAAAGTGCTGGGTCATTTGGCATATTAAATTTTGGTAAATGGTTCATCGTTAATGTTATAGGAGTTTAAAATGAATTACTAGGGTGGTAAACAAAATGATGGAGTGACTATTTCATTGACTATATTCTTGTATTGGAGTAAGTGTGTATTTTCTTTGATTATAATGAAAATTGAATCATTAGGTTCATTTGATGTATTAATGAGTAAATAGTTCATGAGTGAAAATTATGTGAATTGGATTAGCTAATAATATGAAGAGATCTATGATCTAATCATGTTGACCTTGGTAATGTGAAGGAATCAAATATGCAAATAGGAGGATACATAAATGTTGGAATCAAATCAAATACATCTTTGGGAAGTTCTAAGTGTAGCCCTATTTGACTTAGAAGGGTTTGAGGTTTTATTATTGGTTGGGTGATTGAGTAGAATCCAATTGTAGGACATGTGATGTGAGTTGGTTGGGGTTGGAACCCTTGGTTAAGATCAAAATTCGTATGGATTTTTGTGTGGGTTTTAAAAAGGGATTACTGAATCAATTTCCTTGGTTTTTGAACAAGAATAGACCCCTAGGACCTATACCTATGGGTTTGGAACCTTTTTGACACATGTGAACTTGTCCTTGGAGTGTGAAAAGACCCCTCAAAATTCCACATTCATGAATGTGACAAATTCAAAAAGTGTCAGGGCTTGGGAAGAGTGACTTGTCACTCTCAACCTTCTACTCCCCAAAATTTCTTGGAATTGGCACAAGACTCACACATGTGTGAGAACTTGTGGGAAAGAGTGTAGGTTTTGAGGATCCCTATATATCTCAAGAAGATGGAAGATTTGGGCATTGCCCACTTCTCCTCTTGGAGAACTTGAGTGAAGATGGTAGAAGGAATGAGAAAAAGAGAGGAGTCCATCTCTTTGGCAAAATAAGGATGAAAATGGCTTGGTTTGGAGATGAAGAAGGATAAAAGAGTTTAGTTCCCTCACTTGGAGAAAATAGATAAGTTCTCTCTTACTTCCATTTTCTCTTTTGTGTATTTTTCTTTTTTGTAAGAAAGTGGTATGCTGTATTGATCATGGTTGAGAATAAAGAGTAGAGAAACTAGAATCATGAGATTTAGTGCTATGTATATTTTATCACTTGTAATTTTTAAAAAAAAGATCCATTCATCATCTTGGAGTTAAAAGAAAACCTTGCTCGGGGGTATGGCTAGAGCCCACGAGGCTCCATGACATCATTATGGAAGGGTGGAGAGAAAACCTTATTCATTTGTGTGTATTCATTTTAATCTCAAATATTGTTGTAATATGGAAAGATAGTATTTTATTTAGGAGTGAGATATGTATTAGAGCAAGCCTTGCTAATTTGTGTCTTACTTAATGTTGCGAAATAATGTTGCAATATTGTAGAAAATGTATCTTATTCAAAAAAAAATTGAAGGGAAGGAGATGCCTTAGTTGTTGGTGTGATTTTCCCATTTTTATGTTTGATTTGTAATGTTGAAGCTTTTGGTAATGAAAATTGTATCTTGCGATCATAAAGGAGATATTCTATGAAGTTTACACTCAAAAAAAAAAAAATCATGGAATAAAGAAATATTTTCTTTGGAAAGGAAGGATTTTCTGCATTAGTCTTCTATGTTTCTTCTTGTGTATTATAATTAGAAGAAGTACCCTATGTGCATGCACAATAAATAAATAAATAAATAAATAAATAAATAAATAAATAAATATATATATATCCATTTAAGTATTGTAATAAGGATAAAATTAAGTATGTGAATGAAATCGTCATATGATGAGTAATATGGGTATGCCTGAAATTATTCCCAAAAGAGTGTATGAAGTTAGCAGATATCAAAAAGAAGGTAAACATATTTTCTTATTATCCATTAAAACTTTTACAATATTACACAAGCTAAAAAAATAAGAAGCTTAAAAAAAAAAAAAAAACCTAGTAGTCTGTATTTATCTCAATCAAGCGAGTAGAAGAGAAAAATAAAATTTACAACATTCTGAAGTTATGAGAAGTATATACCTTCATGAGAAAGCATACTTGTGATTCCATAGCTAAAGTAGATGATAAGTAAAATCATACCTATTGATGGTGTTTTCTGCACAACAACAACTCAGACAAAATGCAATATTCTATCTCTCTTGAAAGGTAATTTTCAACAAGTTACTAAAAATCATCCCAAGGTCTCTCGGGTGTCAGGTCATGACAATGCATAAAAAACTTAGATAATATGTGAAAATGCTAGTAATCACAATCGGACATTACTAAAAGAAAACTGTATCTTTCCAATTTATCAAAATTTTCAATATTATGATCTTAAATCCTAAATCTAACCAAATAATAAAGAAACAACAAAAGATGAGGGTGTAAGAGATATAATGAAATCTAAACTATTTCCAAGATGAACAATGCAAATGATAAATACCTGGAATGGACCAACCTCAAATAACCAATTCCTGCTTAACCCACAATGCAATATCACAAGAAAGGTGCAATCTTCTAAGGCATATAGATTTTCAAATCATAGACATTCATCTACAATTGAACTAAGCACAAATAGATGTATGGTCCAGGTTGACTTCACCAGTCTACTACAATCAGATAGTTACTGGGAGTATAGATCGGAGATTGCTACAAACATTCTAAGCATGAAACCATAAACATTATTCACCAAACTAATCTAGTTCTAAATTTAACATCAAATCTTATATCTTCAAGCAATTTCAAAAGATGGAACAACAGGAACCATGCAAGATAAACTAACACAAAAGAATTCACCAGAAAAAAACCACAATGCCTTCAATTGTATTAGATCACAAAAATATAGCAACAATTCCACTATTCGGTGTTATAGCATTTGCTCCAAAGAACTAACTACTATCTCTACTACAGGTTGCTCTAACTCTTTCTTAGTCTAGCTTGTCTCTATTATCTGTCTAACCCCTTACAAACGAGGTAGGAATGCCATTTAAAGAGAATCCTCAAAACATGTTGGCCCAGCCAGACATTTACAAAATAAAATAGCCAAAACAAGTCAGCCTCAAGAAATTCAAAATAAGGCACACATTAAATGTTGATACATCATCAAGGTTGGCCAAAACACACATTCCTCAATGTAGCCCAGATCAACACATGCCCTATAATAATAGGGAAGCACTAATCACAAAATTGGCATTAATTACCGCCTCCCTTATCCTTGTTCTGATCCAATGATTCATGAACCTTCAAAAACACCTTATCCAACTCAGCAATAGGTGGCAAGGGTAGGATTTTGAGCTGACATTCAATTGATCCAATTTCCTCCCTTGGCTGCTTAACCGTTGTATCCCAATCACCCTTATATGCTAAGTACTTATCTGCCACAACAAGATAAGTATCCACATCATTTAATTGGTGCCCTGTCACATAATTTTCAATATCAGGGGCATAGAAATCATGCCACCATTCCCTCAATTTTTCCAAACTCAAGTACTTAGGGGAGATCTTCCTCCTGCTAGTCATTATCTCAAAGAAGGCGATGCATCCATCATAAACATTAGTTAGATTACCATCCATCTACTTCCTTTGTTTGTGGATCTTCTTGATGGTTTTCTGTCAGATTTGCAAGGCTTCAAACCACTCCCAAGGCTCATTAACCCTAGATGAAGAAAGAATTCCATCAATAACTAGCTAATCCTTACTATACTCCATGATTGTTTTGGTTTTCTGCAATAAGAGATCAGTGTCCTCCTTATCATGAGATAAAACATAATCTAATAAATCCTTAGCCCTTATTGCATCCTTTCTAGTTGAAAGGATCTCCTTTATTGCATCATCTCCCTTAGTTTGTACCTCCTTCAACCAATTTATTGTAGCTAGAGTAGAAGCTTTCATCTTCTCTATTTCAGAGATGGTCTCCTTCGGCAAGAAACCAATAGTAGCAGAAGAGGATGGGTGAAAAGATTGCAAAGGCCTCATTAAATCCTCTAGACATTTCATAATCCTTTCATTCTCTTTCTTTAGTTCATGCTTAGACTGTGTTTCCTTCCTCAATCTCCCAATGATCATTGCACTGGACCCCTCATGTTCTTCAATATCTTGCTCTATGGAAGCGGGCCCAAGATTGATAGTCTGTACATCATAATCCTTCCCAGTGACCTCATCTTTACTTTTACTAGCAGCAGGGGTAGCAATATGAATAACCCTATTACTATCTTCATCCCATTCGATCTTGGAAACCACCTTGGCTACCTTTTTCCTCTTACCCTTTCCAATCTTGGCCAACATTTCATCCCAGTTGAGAGGAGTGTCCTCAACAATGACCTGTTTCCTTCTGATCTCTATTTCTAGCCAATCCAAAACAACAAGATCCACCTGGGTTTCAATATTCTTAACCTCTTCACGCTGATCTACCGTCTCATCCCTTTCCTTCTCAGGAGATTGATCACTTTTGTTTTCCAACTCTAGCTCCTCTTCTTGCAGGGGTGATGGAGTTTTAATAAGAACATCCTCCTTCTCAGGGGATCTATTATCTTTACTACTTGCAGGAGAATCCTCATATTGTACCAATGGAGATGGATGCATTTCCACATCTCCTATCTCAAGCTCAGCAGCTGCACCATAAAGTTCTCCATCCTTAAATAGTTCTGCTTCCTCTCTGGTCTCATGCTCTTCATGAGTTGTCTACTCAGGTATACCCAATGAAGGAGAGGTATCTTTCTGTTGTTCCACAGTGGATGGCATTGGAAGAGGATTTTCCTTTTGCATAGTCTCCTTGGGAGATGGAGTTCCTGACCTTCTTGAATAAACCTAGGTTTTCTCTCCTGAGCTCTCCACATCAACCACATGAGGATCCACCTTATCTTTGGAAGTTACTTGATCTTTCTTCTTAGAAGCCCTGGTTATCCTTGTCCTTTTGGCTCTGGAGGAGTGTCTTCTTTCTCTACTTTCTCAAGTTCCCCCTCTTCGGCAAACTTACCTATTTTTAAAGTATGACTCCTCTTCTTTCCCCTAGGTTTTCTTTTCTTTTCAGGCTCACTCTCCTTAGGGCCTTTGATTTTAATCTTAAAAGGTGAGCCTACCTTAGTTTTTCCTATAAAATCATCCTCACCGGGTTCCTCTGAGGTAGAATGAGCATTCAAATTTCCCATCAGATTGAAAGTACAAGGTACCTTCTCGCTCTCCAATTCCTATACTTTATGTTTCAACCATGACTTGGTAGATTTCACAATAGGAGCCATTAATTCCTCTAGCTCTATTATTTCCCTTTCTGACTAGTTTACCTCTCCAATGGGTCTGTCCTTGACTGATTCAAATGCATTATCCTGGACTAAATTTCCATCATTTTCCAACTGATCAGGAATCAACTTGACATTGTACATTCTGATTACATCAGCTGGAAGCTTAGAATACCTTTTCTTTCTCACCTCAAAGTCATCCTTGTTGTTTGCTCAGTAGTCCTCTAGATCATCTTTGTGGTGATATTCTTTAGTAGTGTTCTTCTATGCTTCACCAGTGATATCAAAGCTTGCCCTCTTAGAATGGAAAGAGAAACCAAAAGTACTCAACTCCTCCCCTGATGCATGAGCTGATTGGATTGAAGGGCAAACCTCACCTATACCAATTTTTAAGGGAAAATCCCCACCAAACCTTGTCTTGTGCTTCTCTCTTTTAACAATGGCATCGAAATCACATATTTGCCAAGTAACCTCCAAGAGTATGATGTGATCAGTGGGATATCTTGGCAATCTGTATGGAGCAGTCGGACATCCATCAATTCTGATATAGGTGAAGGTAGTGAATTGTATAAACCAGGCTCCATATCTTTTAATCAGTTCCTTGGCTCCATCAGATATTCTCACATGCTCCGCTTTCTGAAGCAACCTAGTAATATGCATAGTGAATGCATCATTTGCTCTTCTATAATTCAGATTCCCTAGGTGCAGCTCAGGGTACACTTCATAGATGACATCTTGTCCAAATGTTCCTTTTGGACTCAATCCCATGTATGGATAAAATTTGGCAAGTACATAGACCACATAAGATGTCATGGTGAATTTCTTTGTCTCCAGCACATCTCTCATCTGCCTGTCAATCATTGCACTAATAATCCCTGCCGAATGGTAATTGATCTCTTGCTCAATCTTAATCCAATTCTCCAATGCCCTAGCACTCTTCAAGCCCACCAGCCTGCTCAACAGTGTGATTGCATCATATATATCTTATCAGAACTTGACCCTGTGTAACTATTTAGGCAACTTGGAGAAATAAGATTTTGGCTTTTCCAGCCAGGAATTGATCATCTACTGGGCTTTCGTAGGTTCATCCTCATAATAAGTCCTAGCCAAGTCCATGTCCAAGGCACACACACATGATAAGTCTAGCATATCAAATGCTTGGGCAATGGAAACTGGATTAAAGTTTGCCAACACTCTCCCATCAGTGCTAACAATCCTCTGTGTATCAAAGTCATAGTGCTGGGCACACTCTAATATCAATTCATAGCATTGAACTGCATGAGGAAATCCTGCCACATGAGCTAGTCTAGATTTCACCACTCCCTTTGTCAGGGCTGATAAATCCCTCTAAGCTAACCTTTCTTTAAACTCTTCATATCTCCAAGCTCCTACATTGGTATCCAAGACCTTTGACCAAACTGAAGCCACCTTGCAATCTAGCAACTGATTCTTCACATCCAACCTTACCCTTTCAACATCTGTAACTGAAGATCCCTCTATGTCTCCCTTGGCCTTTCTTGTCGTTGCCTTGCTCAACTCAGCTTGCATTCATAAAGGAGCCCCATGAAAATCCAATTATCATCCATATTTCAATCAAAGGTTAGCCTCGAAACCACATGAAATCATTAAGATAAATCATTAATCATCAATCTTGAAAAATTGGGAAAATGAAGTAATCCAGGAAAATCCAGTCGGGGCAAAATTTGGAGAAATCTGACCCAGACGGACTCCTGCTACCAAGACATCATTCATCAAATAAATCATCAATACGGATAAAAGAGATGCATGATTATCATGAGATTCATGCATTTAGCAACAAGAAATCATCATCCAACATTAAATTCATTACTTCAATTTCAAAAATCAAAATCAAGTGGTACCAGGAAAAAAATCAGAAAAATCCGGACAGCTCGGATTTCCGTGGGCAGCTTGAAATTCTAGGAACTCATCATACTCCGGGGAAAAGGAAAAATCCAGGAAAATCTGGGTGCACGGAAACTCCGCGGACACCTCAGAAACCCGATGATTGTTCGACGCACAGACCATCAATCAAGTGATCATACAAACCCCCTATCTGGATCCAACGAACATAGACTCAAGCCCAATAAGCCAAATTTTGATTACACATGAATTTAAACTCCCAAAAACTCTCAAATGGTTGATCCTTGTGACGAAATAATGATGCCCTAGATTTCACAACTAAACCTCCGCCATGAGAGTTAAGGCAAGCTCGAAATTCAGACACTATCCCTTAAAATGATGAAACTAGGGAACACCAGGGTCTCAATTGCTATGAACAAGGTAGAGCTAGACACAAGACATGAGGGTCATGACGACTCCACCAAACTTAACAACCTTGGGTAGACATATCGAAACCTTACCTTCACAAATTATACCAAATTACATGCCAACAAGTCAAGGCCCTAGCAAGAACACCTAATCACAAGGGTATACCCGACATTCAATTGATAAGAGAAGGGATGCATAGTGCAAGTGTTAAACCCGTGGAAAGGCGAATCAAACCATAATTCGATAAATATGTAAACATGAAAACAAACAAGGGCTGACCCAAATAATCATCAACAACAAGTTGAAAGATTCAATCAAAGTGCAAAACAATAGGAGAAGTTGACAACGACTTACCATGAATTAAATCCGAATGAACCTCGAGCCCAAGGAAGTCACTGTGAATCAGGGTGCCCTAACGGAAAAATTATCAACACCAACGCCCAAGGAATCCACACGCGAACAAACCAAATCCAATGACCAAAGCTCAAAAATGAATGAACTCAAGTGCTAGAGTAGATAGCAAATGAATAATGAAATCAAGAAGAGCACTAAAATCCCTTAAATTCACTCACACTCGCGCCAGAGAAGACGTACCTCAAGCATTAATGGCTAACAAGACATATCAAGAAAACCCAGAAACCCGAGGTCGAAATAGAATTTTGAAAAAAATTGAGCCAGACGAACTATCTTGGTGAGCATGAATTCCATGGACAACACACCCTTCCGGGACTTCGACGCAGTCCAAGAAAATCTGAGTGATTTGGAAAATCTAGGATTCATCCAAAAACCTGGACTCCGGAAAATCCGACAGTGAGTGACGATGAACCAGGACCCGGGAAAATCTGGGTGGGCCGAAAAATCCCGAACACAGGTCAAAACCCAGAACCCATAGAAAAAAACAAGTTTGATCAATTCAACCTTTAGGGTGAGACCAAGGTAAGCAAGACCAACATCCCAAGACCTTGAAAGGACAAATCCAATAAAAACCAAAGGTCCAAGAGACATCCAAAATCAGAAAAAATAGAGGGTCCCTACTCCAAGTGGGGCGTGTGTGCAAAATTGCATAACAATACCCTCACCAGATAAATATAGAAGTCATATAAATTTCTTATTTTTTTTTATGGATCATATTATTTGATTAAATGAAGCAGAACCGATCTTGTATCTTACTGTATCCATAATATCACCGGATTGTAAGTGTAAGAAATGCTAGATTATTATAAGTTCAAAAAAATAATACACAAAAAAAAAGAGAACTCTCTTCCCATTAGTTTAAATCTTATGTTAATACTTTTATTCTATCTCAAATCTGTGAGAAGCAAACTGGGATGATACCGCCTAGCAACTCAAACCCAGAAAAATACATCAATAGGAATTATAGAAATAAAAATACAAAGATAAGTCTGAGTATTTGAGATCCAAATAAAGGCAACAAAAGCAATAAGTAAATCTCTCAACATTGTTCATAGTAGCAGTTAAGTTTCTGAATCATTGCTTATGGAGGAAAAGAAAATTCATGTCCATGGCTGGTCTGGAAGTGTCAAGCACAAATTTTCTCTGTTGTTCTCCCTCAAAGTCTATCAACAACTATCTTCTGTCCATATCAACACAAGATGATTAAATGGATCTCAGCCATTCATCTTCTTCATCTTATTTTTCAGTTGTTTTCCATTTTCCTTCTTGCTTCCTCATGACAAGAAATAAAATACGTTTTAAGACTATTTCTAAACAAATTAATTGTGGTCAAAACAAAACAAAATTTATTATTAATGTTGTTCTAAAAAAAAAAAGTACTATTGATATCGTACTTAAAGTCATGAAGGTGAATGACCAGAGGAAGTTTCAGAATTCTTACTATTTAAAAAAAATAAGTCTATACAAACTTAGAAAACACGCAACTGTGTGAAGAACGAACGCTGTAAATTAATCCAACAAAATCTATGATAGACTGGCAGAGCATTCTTAATGGATGATGTTCCATGGGCCCATTCAAACAACTGTATTGCATTTTACTTTTAATCAGACAGAGTAGGTGACCATTTTGTATGGCTGAGGCTCCTTCGGATCCATTCAAACAATTGTATGTCAGTTCCTTCCAGTCAGAAAGTAACTTTAAGTGAGAATTCATACAAAGCGTCCTTTACAATTCTCAAGACAAACTAGAATTGCACAATGGATATGTCTAAGCGTTCTATGCAAGCTTGAACTGTGATGAAATAAATTTTCTCTTTATGGCTGTACGTATTCAAGTTGCAAACAAAATTTCTACTCCTCTAATTTGGTGAGCTACAGCCAGGAAATAAGGTTGTGACAGGATTTCAGGGTATGTTTATTAAAATGAAAATTACGGTCAAGATCCTAATAATGAGGAAATTTAGAATTTTTTTTTAACATTACGGTATCCTCTACCTTGCGGATGATATCAAATGTCTCATAATGGTGATGCTAGTTGATTATTAATGTCTCATAGTCATGCTGTTAGATTAGGGCAGATTTTCCAACAAGGAAATTAAGTGGACTTTATTAAGGCCATGGGTAGTTGTGGCAGTCTTATGGTGCCCAGTTTGGTAGCAACGTGTAGATCAGGGACATAATCTTCTGTCACTAATGGGTAGCTTAGCTGCTGTGATAAGACGGTAATTAAAGAAACTAACTATATTAAAACAAAATGGTGAAATTTTTAATAATATTAATCACCTATTTGACTCCTTGCGTTTGGAGACCATAATGCTAAAAAAATAAACTTTAGTCCCATGAATTTTAAAATATCCATAGTGTTAGCAAGAGTGACATACCTAAAATCACACAAAGATAAAAGTGAATGAAATTATCCACCAGTTATAAGTTAGGAACATATGGTATTTCCTCTAAAAGAAAATAAAACATTCAAGTAAGTTTAAATAGGTAAAATCCAAGAGTAAAAGGAGGGCTACGTGACCATTAGGTTTATTAAAAAAAAAAAGAAGAAATAAGAGAAAACTTTAAGAGTTAAAAGAGATTTAGGAAATTAAGCACTTTAAAATAATTTTGTGTTTTAGGAAAAGTAAATTTCTAAGAGTTAAAAGAGATTTAGGAAATTAAGCACTTTAAAATAATTTCGTGTTTTAGGAAAAGTAAATTTCTTTTGTTTAAATTATTATTTTATATATATTATAATTATGTCAGTAATTACTTTTTTAAAAATAAATAAATAAGGATGCTAATTTATTCATATATATAAATACTTAGATAAATGATAATTAAAATTGTTTTTAAATGTAAATATTTAAGGTGGTATATATTATGGGATATGTTAATATGGATAAATAATTGATAAATTTTGATATAAAAAAAAAAAAAAATTTACTTGGCAATTATTATTAAAGGGAATCAATTTTGGAGTTGGGAAGTGTCATCAATATTAACATTGATAGTAATATTGCTATTATTTCAGACATTGGCATATAAAGACAGGTAATTATAGTAAAAACCAATGTGTGAAATACAAGTAATTTCTTTTACTCACCCAAATGGGAGCAATGTCATTTATATAAATCTTTACATTTATCCATTGCCCAAGATTGAATGAAGAAATACGCAATGTTAATCTTGGTGTTAAAATAAACTAAAAGTAGGGAGTTGTTAATTTAGTGAAGGGGTAGTATAATAAAACTAATGATATGATTAAGTAGTAATACCATTATTATTGTAAATTGGAGTGTAAATATTATTGTTAATATTTTGGTTAAGGTAGAGATAACCTACACCATAAACATTTAGAGAGTGTTAATTAGTTTAGTTAATGGGTCTTTAAAAAAAAATAAAAATAATTGGTTGGTTTTTTTTAATGAAAATTTTAGGCATGACACCAAACCATGAACACCTTTGTCAAAACATAGATAACATCATTAAAAGCCTTCATCCAGATCTACAAAACTAGAAACAAAGTAGTGGAGGATTGCGGAGCAAAAAAATTTCTCCCAGTCCACAAACAAGAACTATACCAGATCAATTCACACACTGGTGAACACAACTTTCACTCTTCATCAAACTAGAAGCTACAATCCAGGATATATCACCAAAAGATTCCCATAAACAACACCTCAAATCTGCACAAGCATAGGATCAACACAGAAGAAATGCAGAGCACAAACCAAAGAACATTCTGAACACATACACAATTATGACTTTGCTATTCCCCAAAAACACTTAGCAAAAATTCATATCAACACACCTAAAACACCATAAAGATAGCTCCATGTACTCAAAAAATCTCAACAATATCTCAACTATACATGCACATCATGCAATCATTTAATTCCTTTCTTTGTAGCAACCTATACTGTGTTGACATCAATCAAAACATTAATGAGAACACCACCATACTCATTCATACTTGCAAAAATATCCCCCTTTGTCATTGATGGCAACACATGATATGAAAAACCATCAAAGACAACATCCATTCCATTCCTTCACTCTCCTTTATTTTTTAGATCAGATATCCTACACAACATTTTTTGCACTCTCTTTTCCTTGCAATAATCTCTCTCTCATATGACTTTCTCTCCCCCTTTTTCTTTCACTATTTTTCACATGACTCTCTCTTCCCCTTTGACATAAATGACAAAGAAAAAAAGGTTTGTATAATTCTTCAGCCATATGTATCTCTGATTACTCTCCCTTAGGAGTGCACCCATTTCATACTACAACAATGATACTTCCTACTCCCCTTGAGTAGAGCCATTCATCAGTCTAGACAATTGAAGAATCTACATATCCAATAGACTCATGCACCTCCATGTGCACCTATTTTGAAGAAGGATGGGAAGTAACCCCCAACTTCTCTCTAAGATACTCAAAAGTATCCTTTAGAAGAGCCTTAGTAAATATATCAACAATTTGATCCTTTGTAGGCACATATTCCAGTCTGACTTCATTCTTCAATACCTTCTCTCTTAAGAAATGATATCTGATAGATATATTCTTTGTTCTTGAATGCATTATTGGATTCTTTGAGATGTTTATTAAACGTGTATTATCACAGAAGATAAGGATAGGCTCATCACACATCACTCTTATGTCTGTCAATGTTTGCTTCATCCACAAAACGTATGTACAACAAGATGTTGTAGCAATGTACTCAGCTTCTGTAGTGGATAAAGAAACTGAATCCCATTTCTTACTTAGCCATGAAACCAATCTTCCTCCAAGAAAGAATGCACCACCACTTGTACTCTTCCATTCATCCACAAAACCAACCCAATCTACATTAGTGTAAGCACTCAAAGTGAAATAAATATCCTTAGGATACCACAAGCCATAATTCAGAGTTCCTCTTAGATATTTTAATATCCTCTTCACAGTTGTAACATGTGCTTATTTAGGTTCTGCATGAAATCTAACAACCAAACATACTGCATGCATGATATCTGTTCTAGTAGTAGTAAGATGTAAGAATCCACCAATCATAGATTTGTACATGCTCTGATAAACTTTAGGAGATTCATCATTTTTACTCAGTTTGTACCCAGTCACCATAGGGGTACAGACCGGTTTGGAGTCATCCATTCCAAACTTCTTCAACAATTCTTTGACATACTTTGATTGTGAAATGAATATGCCCTTATCATTTTGATTCACTTGTAGTCCAAGAAATAAATTCAACTCACCAATCATAGACATTTCAAACTCTTTTTGCATCTCCTCTGCAAATCTCTTGCACATACCTTCATTTCCTCCAAAAATGATATCATCAACATACACAACCACTATCAACATTTTATTTCCTTCCCCCTTGAAATATAGATTACTATCTGTGGAGCCTTTTCTAAATCTTTGTTGTGTCAAATACCTGTCCAACCTTGCATACCATGCTCTAGGAGCCTATTTAAGTCCATATAATGCCTTTTTCAACTTGCAGACCATATCTGGTTTATCTAATAAATGAAATACCTCTAGTTTTTCCATGTACACTTCTTCCAATTCTCTATTCAGGAATGCAGACTTAACATCCATCTCATATACCTTGAAATATTTGTGAGTAGAAAATGCCAAAAACATCTGAATGGATCCTTTCTTGCCACTGGTGAAAATGTCTCCTAGAAATTTATTCCCTCAACTTGTGAATAAATTTTGCATACAAGCCTTTCTTTGTTTCTTACAACTTCACCATTCTCATTAGCTTATTCCTGAACACCCATTTTGAACCAATTACATTCTTCTTTACAAGTCTAGGAAACAATTTCCATGTCTAATTCTTCTCCATCTGCTGCAATTCCTCTTTCATTGGTCTAACCCAACTTTCATCTTTGCATGATTCACACATTGTTTTAGGTTCTATCTTTGAAATTAGACACACATTTACCTCAGATGCTACCACTTTGCTTCTTGTCTTTACACCTTCATTGTTGTCTCCAATCATCTGTTCTTCAGGATGATTCTTTTGTACATACTTTGCAGTGTTAGGAGAAAGTTCTGGAGCTTCTTCTTCAATATATATTCTTTTTCTTCTTCCTTATTCTCTTTTGGTACTTGTCCATAGATAGGCTCATCTAGTTCAACTTCACTTATTTCAATTGGTCTATGCATATCTTCATCAACTTTCACATTTGTACTCTCAACAATCTTCCTCAATCTTTTATTGAAGCATCTATAAGCTTTGCTATTAGTTGAATATCCAAGAAAAATACCTTCAACACATCTAGAATCAAACTTTCCAGGGTTATCATCATCTCTTTTAATGTAACATCCGCTTCCAGAAACCATAAAGTAATTCACAGTAGGAATTTTGCAAGTCCATAACTCATAAGGAGTCTTTGTGTTGTTACCTCTGATCTAAAATTTGTTAAGAATATAAATAGTAGCATGGATTTCCTCTCTCTAGTATGCATCAGGTCTATTTTCCTCTTTCATCATAGTTCTTGCAGCCTCTTGAACAATCTGGTTCTTCCTCTCAACAACTCCATTTTGTTGAGGAGTTCTAGGAGAAGAAAAATATCTCTTTATGCCATTCTCTTCACAAAATGTATTAAACTCACTAGAAGTAATTTATCCATCTCTATTAGACCTTAAAAATTTGATTCTTAGGTTCACTTCATTCTCTACCCTAACCTTGAACATTTTGAATCTATTTGGAGCTTGAGCTTTCTCCCTAATAAAAGTAACCCATGTCATTCTACAATAATCATCAATCAGAAGCATGAAATACCTATCACCATTAAAAAATCATATTCTTGTGGGACCATAGAGGTTTGTATGAACCAATTCTAGTTTTTTGGTAGTTGATTGATCTTTTCCTTTAAAACTACATCTTGTTTGTTTTCCCAACTGACAACTTCTAAAAAAAATATTGGTAGGCTTTGTGATTTTAGGTAGATCTAAGACAACTTCTCTTGAACTTATCATGATCAAATTATCAAAGTTTACATGTCCCATCCTCTGGTGCCATAGCCAACTTTCATTAACTTGAGATACAAGGCACTGACCACCAACACCCTTAAGCTAATAAATGTTTCCACATGTTCTTCTTGTAGCAACCATAGTTCTAAACTCTTTTCTAATCTCACAAGTATTATTCTAAAACACAAGCTTAAATCCCTTGCTACAAATTTGTCCAATGCTCACAATATTATGTCTTAAGCCCTTAACATAATAGACATCATCAGTACTGTGTTTTCCATCAAAGCTAATTGTTCCTTTTCCAACAATCTTAGACTAGAATCATCTCCAAACATGACTAATCCACTGTCATACTTTTCAAGTTTAGTAAACTTATGTTTGTCTCCAGTCATATGATTTGAATAGCCACTGTCAATCACCCAATAGTCTTCATCTTGTCTAGCATGAAAGGCAATAACCATAGTACCTTCCATCTCTTCCTTCTTGCTCTCTAGAAAAATTTTCCTTGCACATTTTCTAGAGTTAGTAGATACTGATTTATTCTCTAAGGCTAGAAACAAGCATTCATCATTATCACCCTCAAAATCAAATTCATCATCAAAAATTCCAACATCTTCTCTAACATAATACAGTCTCTTGAAATTCTTATCCTTTTTGTCTTTATTGTCTCTATTCTTCTTGTGTATAGCTCTATTTGGACATCTTGAAGCATAGTGCCCAATATTTCCACAATTGAAACATTTAAAAGGTAACATACCTTTGTACTTACCGGTACCTTTCTTCAACTTCCTTGTAAATTTTGCTTCCAACTCCTCTGAACCTTCACTATTCGGATCATCTTCTATCTTAGTGGCTTTAAAGGTTGATTTTGTCTTCTCCTTTTCCTTTCCAAAATTTCTCATCTCAAATGCAATCAAGGTGCCAAATAGTTGCTCTTTAGTGAACTTCTTAGGATCATACACTTTCTTAATAGCAGAGACCTTATCACTATAACTCTTTGGTAGAGTCATCAAAATTTTCTCCATTACATCCTCATCTATTAGAGTACCACCTTGATTTTTAACTTCATTTACTACAATATGAATCCTCTTAAAATAGCTTGCAATATCTTCACCTTATTCCATTTTCGAGTTCTCATATTTGCACTTAGTTGTTAGCTTCTTTGGCAATTTCACTCTATCAATTCCTTTATAGATATCTTCCAAATTTTTCCAAAATTCATAAGCAGTGCCAAAAGAAATAAATTTTGTCTGCTCAGTCTTAAATAAAGCACTATAGATTGCATACCTTTCTTTTTCATTTTCCTCATAAAGCAAGAATCTCATCTGCAGAAGAAGGACCACTTGCCGGTGCAACATATTGTATCTCAACAGCTTTCCAAGTTTTTTAACCAAAAGAGATCAAGTAACCTCTCATCTACACTTTCCAGTCACTGTAGTCAAATCCATCAAACATGGGGATTGACAATTTGTGCACCATCGGATCTACCTCAAGCAGTTAAACTCTTCTCCAAGGAAGAAAAGCTCTGATACCAATTGTTGAAAGGCGCAAGACAACTACAAGGGGGGGTGAATCAGTTGTCACCAAAAATAATCACAAATCTTAAACCCTTATCAAATTCACATCCACTTTATTCTTTTATTAAGTATGAACATCAAATGAAAATAAAAAAAGCAATATCAACACAAGAGATACCAAATTTACGTGGAAAACCTAATAAAGGAAAAACCATGGTGAGGATTAACTCACAATATAAAGTAATTCCAAAATTGATTACAAAAGGCTCACTACCAAAGGGATCACTACCCAAGAAGGACTCACTATCTGGATATAATGCTCACTACCTATAGATAGGACTCACTATCCAACAAGGAGGTTCACTACCTACAGATACCAAAGATAACAAAAATATCCACCACAACAAATTACACACATCCGCAGCCTTAATGAGAAGATTGTAGACACCATCAGCTCACTACTCTCAAGAGTCTAACACATTAAAATACCATTTCCTCAATTGAATTTCACACACTCTTGGTTCTCAAACTTGTTGCTTTATTCATACATCAATTCGTAACATCTCAACTTGTATTTATACCATCTTCAACCTTAGAAAATTTCTCCAAGGTCGGCTACATATTCTTCATTTTACAAATTCAAATTAGGTCAGAAACTCAACATTCTCATGGTGGAATAGAATGAGAGTGGAACAAAACCAACACCTAACCAAGACCCAAAACAATGTCTTGGATCAATCACACACTTCCTTAATTGATGCTTATCCTTCGCATGACGTGTAGACACTAGGTTAGCCAAACCTAATAATAATGCATGAAATTTGAAGTACACGCTTCTGCAATGAGAAGATAACATGTAGACCACATAACACACTTCACCAAACACTAGAACACATCTCAGATGCCTTTAGATTCATCCGTAGAAAATGCAACAAATTCCATACACAAAACATCTTCCATTAGTCTATCCAGATTGTCCAGACACACAATAATACTGAAACTTTTCTTCCGAATCACAAAACCATGAAGACCTTTGTCAGAACATAGATAACATCATTACAAGCCTCCATCTAGATCCACAAGACCAAAAATAAACCAATAGAGGACTGTGAAGTAGAAACATTTCTCCCAATCCACAAACAACAACTCTGCCAGACTAGTTCACACACCAGTGAACACAACTTTCACTCTTCATCAAACTAGAAGCTACAATCTAGGATATATCACCAAAAAATTCCATAAAAAAACACTTCAGATCTGTACAAGCATAGGATCAACACAGAAGAAATGCTGAGCATATTTTGAACACATACACAATTCTAAATTTTTTATTCCTCAAAAGTACTTGGAAACATATCATATCAACACACTTGCAACACCATAAAAATAGCTCCATGTACTCACAACATCTCAACATTATCTCAACTATACATGCACATCCTGCAATCACTTAATTCCTTTATCTGCAACATCCTGTACTGTGTTGAAATCAATGACAACATTAATGACAACACCACCATACTCATTCATACTTGCAACAAAGTGTTAGCATGAAAGGGGGTGAATTAACCTGATTTGATGAATTAGGTTAATAGATGCAAATGATGCCAATAATTTATTAGTTAGGATAATTAAATTAATTAAGCAAAAGGAGGATAGGTTTCAAGAGGAAATGATGTTAGTATACCTGATTCAAGTGTATGATATCATTCGAGACATTTTTTAGTGTCTACACTTATATTTACTAAGTGTAACATATTGAAATGATGTCTTATTTATACATATTTTAACATTAATTCTTGAAACTTAAATAACACAAGCCAACATGTGAATACACATTTGAAATCATTGAAAAACCACCAAAAATATATGTGAAATTTAGGTCCTAGGCCTAAGTGAGGACCCATTCGCCCTTGGGAGAATGGGTTCTAGGTTACTCACCTAGGACACATATTCTCCAATATTAAGTGTTATGATATAGTATTAATGAATGTCGGGTTTTATCCATCAAAAATTGCATTTAATTAGGCTTGGATTTGAACTAAGGGGGCCAATTAAGGCATAATTAACCTCAATTAATTAATAAAACCCTAAGTTAGTGTGAAAGTGTAAAGGTACACCTTACAACACCATAAATAATTCACAATTAAGTCCATTTTAATAATAAAGCCCTAAACTTAACATGAATATGTAAAAAACATGCTACAAATCTAAATTAGGGCATAATTTAGACCTTTTAATTAATATTATTTCCCAAATTAAGTGTGAAAAAGGGATACTCTTTCCTACACTACATGTAGCCCCCACTTTAGTGATAGTATGACCCCATGTCAAAATAACACTAAAGTAAACATTCAAGAAACTTATGTATGCAACAATGGAAAAGATACTCAATCATACACTATCAAATCCTAGGAGAAGAGAAGGGTGGATCAAGCCATGAATGTCCTAACACAATGTGGAACATGAATGTTTGTACAAGAAAGGGAAGGATCAAGCTACGACTATCCCAACATGATGTGGAACATGACTATTTGTCCTATTCATTCATGAGAATAACTCAATGTCCACTATGCAAACAACACATACATGCACACATGCTAATAGAACCTTAGGTTGTCCATTAGGTGAGCCCCCAGGGAAGGTGGAAAATGAGAGAATATTATTAGGCTCCCATTCCAAAAGTTATCCTCTTGACAACTTCACTAAGACACCACACACATTTTGGTTTCATGCTCCATAAGGCTTAACAAGCTACATTATTCTAAGAACTTATGAACATGGGAAAGGCTCCATCGGAAACCAAGTTGTGTTATGCTTGATGGCCTTGAATTTAGGGATGAGTTCGAGCTTCACAAGGTTAACAAGTTGTATTATGCTAAACACTTATGAACATAATGCATATAGAGTTTTGTTCAAAGGGACTTTTCTTAGTTCATGTAAGGTCTTCTTCTTATGGATCATCATGCTTAATGTCTCCAAGAGAGGAAAAGTACAAGATAAGAGAATTGCAACTTAGGGAATGCAACATGTAGCATCACTACTAAGAGTAAATTCATATGATAAGAAATATCACACTGTTGGAGGACATCAAGCCCAGTGACACCACCAAGAAAAGAACACATCACAAGAATAAAGAGAATCATACAAAGAAATATGAGGATGTCAATGTATGCCCCCACTTTAAAGGAATTTCTAACGCCATTTTTGTGAGTAATAACTTTAAAGTAGCCGATAGTTAATGCTGACCATATGGAGGACATGAAAGCTTACTCAGAAAGCCCTATGCCAAGTCATACATTTCCAAATGAATGAATTCTTTCCATAAGGGATCTATGGATTTGGGGTTAATATATCTTTGCTACAATGTGATTGTAGAGCTCAAAAAAATCATCATTCTGCAAACACTCACATAACTAGAAGAATGACACATAGAAAGCAAAAACAAAGAAAAATCTTTCAAGTCAACATGGAAGAGACCTAAATACATCAACACCTTGCATCATCTCCAAAAGGAAAACACAATATAATCGAAAAGATAAAGGTTTACAACATATAGAAGAATGTAGATACATATACATGAATACACATGAAGAGAGAGATACATCAAACAAAACATTACGGGGGGTCACATTATGCACATGCAACCACAAAGAGAAACATGAAAAAGAAAACAAAGAAAAATACTAGTAAGGCACATGCAAGTCAACCTATAGTAGGTCAGTCACATCGAAATCTTGTTTAGTGTATGTAGAAGGTGGAAAATTAGCCAAGGGACAATGAAAAGTGAAAAACTAGGACAAGGTTATCTAACCCCTTGTCCCCACTAAGAGGAAGACAAGGATGAACCAAGATGAGTGATGAGAATGAGCTCCTTGCAATAAAGAGAATGATTTTCAATGAATGTTAAACATGTAATAGTGAGTATACTAGGATCCTATAGCAATTACATGGGAAGGAGGAAAATGTATGCTTTTCGTTAAGATTTATCCCTAGTGGATCTGAATTTCTCTAATATTCCCTTTAAAGGATAAAAATTATTAGTGTGATGTCCATAGAATATATGATAAGTGCAATATGGTTTGTTTTGATATGTTTTCCTTTTGATTAGATTGTCATGTTTAGGTGGTAATTTGATTAGTTTCCAATGTAGAAGGACCGTGTAAAAGATATTCTCAGTTTTGGAAATTTGTAATAAATTATAAGAAGTTTTAGGAATGTCGTACAACTTTTGCAACTGAAGTTTTTGATGTGAATGTAGTTTTTCTTTCTTTTTCTTTGGATTGATTACTATGTTGTCATCACTTTCTTCTTTTAATTGTAAACCCTTTCATTTTTTAGAAAACTTGGATGTGATAGGAGTAGTAAAGTGATTGAAACTTGCGGTTTCTTTTCCCTTATGCATGGGAGATGTGTTGGAAGGTGGTTGTGGGGGAGGCAAATTTCATTGAATGATAAGGACCAAGGCGCATATGAACTCTATTCCTTCTTTGTGGTTAAGCAATGTTTGTATGTTTCCTATGAGAGGAATGGCATTACCAACAATAGGTTTGGTTCTCACAAAGTTTTGCAATTTTTTAATTCTTCATCTAGCCTTGTTATGTTTTCTTGCACAATATGAGAAGCATCATGTACATTGTTTGTAGGTAGGGAAGTCATTGGAAATGAGGTATGATGGATATGATCCATAGAGGGTTGATTATCAACACTATTATTTGAATCATAGAAAAATAGGGCTATGATATGACCCTATTCTTCACTATTTCATTCAAGAAATGAGATCCAAACCATGAAGTAACTATCAACCTAAGAAGTGAGTCAAATCAAGGTTTGAATCTAGCAACTTATCCTTTTATGCTAGGATGGGGATGTGAGCCAAACAACACTTTGGGAGGAAGAATTTAAACTAGTGAAATAGCTCTAATTCTAGGTCTACAAAGTGCAACAAAGAGATCTATCACAAAATAGAAGGAAATAGTGAATTTTTTGGAAAAACTGGGAGTAATAAATACCGTGCACCTATTAGAATTTTTTGTTTCTACAACCCTAAAAGGGACTCATTTTCTAGGTGGATAATGGGTTTCGGTAGACTTTCTCGGGAGGCTCTAAATCGGAAATTGTAACTTATGAACTTTGCAAATTTTTTTCCCTTGAAACCCTAACAAGGACTCATTCGCTAGGTGGTGGATGGGTCCTCGTATGCTCTTCCAGAAAACTTTGAATTTGATCTTAAAGTTCCAGAACTGCAATTCCTTCCTGTAACTTAAAATCCCAGCTTTCAGATTTGAATATGTTAATAATATGCAAAAAAAAATGATTTTTGTTTGTGGATAGTGGTTTTCCTTAGTAAAACCCCAAGTTTGGTAATTAAAACTTGATGATAAATTGAAATCTAAAACATAAAATGTGTGTCCAATCCTAACCTTGAGTGTGTTTAATATTGATATCTCTAATGATGTAAATAAACCCTAATTAAGTGTGTTAGAGTAGGATCCTAGGATGAAACATGAACAATTCAAAAGACCTACTTTAGGAGACCCCAAATCCCCTTAATAAGCCACAAATCTGATTATACCTCTCTTTAGGCTGAAATTAGAATGATCATAGAAGATGGAATCACTTAGGAAATAAGTCATTAGGCTTGGTTGAATCTCATGGTGCTTCTCCCAGAACCTAGAATCCATCATGATTCTCCATAGGCATCTATCATCGCTTCTTCAATAATGCTTGATCTTTGACAACAAAATGAGATTGAAGAGTTACAAAAACACTATAATGTTGCTCCAATACTTCACTCTTGATTTCTTCTTGAATATGAATACTTGACCTCATGAAAACTCTTAGATCTTTCTCTCTCTAGTTGAAACATAATGAAAAAATCCTTGCATTTATACATAATAGGATTAATTCCCAAAATTCAAATATCACAAGCCAACATCAGATCTTGAATTTGAAATCATTAAAATATTGTCAAAAACATATTTCAAGGAGGGGTCCTAGGTCTATGTGAGGACCCATTTTCCATAGGGCGAATGGGTCCTAGCTCACTTAACTAGGACACACTTCACACAATGTGAAAGATCATGTGAAAATAGGGTCCTAGGACCTAGTGAGGACCCATTCGCTAGGTGGCGAATGGGTCCTACCCCACTAACATATGACACACACCTTAAAAAATTAAGTATTGTGTAATATCATTTATGAATGTTAGGTTTTATCTCTCAAAATTCCCAATTAATTAGGCTTGGATTTGAATTAAAGGTGCCAAGTAAGGAAAATTAACCTCAATTAATTAATTAATCCCTAGACTAGTGTGAAAGTGTGAAGGTACACAAGTTACAACACCTTAAATAAGGTACAATTAAGTTTATTTTATTAAGGAGGGTCCTAAACTTAATGTGAATGTGTAAAACATATTACAACACTAAATCAAGGCATAATTAGGATCATTTTAATATTAATTATTCCCAAATTAAGTGTGAAAAAGTGATAATTTTTTCTACACTACATTTAACCCCCACTTTAGCGACCATATGATACTACGTGCATATGCAAGCTAAAGGAATTAAACTCTATAAAAAGGATACTCATATTGATTGATTAGGGAGAATGAAGCCCCTACTGTAGTTACCTACAAAACCACAATGTTAAGGACCACATCGTGCAACACAAGTTTGTTAGTTGTTCAAAAGTCATCTTATTAAAATTATATAGAGAATTTAATTTGAGGGTAGATGTATTCCCCCTCTAATTTCACTTGCTTTATGGAGGTGGAATTAGGGTGAATATAGAACCACATCAAATTACTCAAGTCATATAATAGGGTATTTCCAAGTAGCATGCCACATAGTGATAGACATTTTATGAGATCAGGCGTAGAATCACAAATCCAACACAACAAATGACATCAAAAATGGAGTCCTCTAGCCCTCAATATGCTAATTTGAATGAAATTATCTTAAAATGAAATACGATTTATTTACTAGGGTTTACTATATAATAATGAAAATGAAACTTTTTACTGTTCATTTGACATTTACCTTTTTGCAAATTCCTTGGTGTAGAGTGATTGAGGATGTCGAGCTAATGAACTTACAAGCCCCCAAAACTTGATGTTGTTCATGATGAGGTGGCACAAGGCACACTTTGACAAACGGCGAGTGGATTCTAGTCTACTTTTTCATCATTTTCATGCATTTACTATACTTTTTCATTAATTTAGGGTAATTTTAGGACCCTAGAAAAGATTGTCACAAAGCTTCCATCTTATTTGCAAATCCTTTATTGCTAGCACAAAGTGTCCCACCTTGGTGCAAAGTGTCCCACCCTGGGGAAAAGTGTCCCACTTTGGTGCAAGGTTTCCATAATTGTCTAAAGTGTCCAAGCCCCAGTCCAAAAATGGCATAAATGTCCACATTGGCTATAAATCATCTTAGAGAAAATCTAGTGTATTTGATAAATTTAAGATTTATTTTATGTATTGTTTTATTTTAGATTCTTCCTCGAGCCTGATAGAACCTTGGAGGGAAACAATTTTGTTTCCTTTGACAATGTATCACATGATTGTTAGAGGAGGAGGTCAGCCTTCTATAGGCTGTAGGATTGTTTTGGGTATACCTCATGCCACCTATGATGTATCACAATTCTATGTTGATGGTCTTGGTAGAGAGATGGGATTTTCACACATGTACCTTCCATCTTCCTACAGGTGAGATGACTATCACCCTAGAGGACATACATCTCATCTTATGGATTCCTATCTAGGGTGAGAGTGTACGCTCAGTAGAGGAGTGATATTTCATGCAAATACAAGATTATATCTTATACTATCTACAACAACCTATCTGATGGTCGATCACCAGTCCATGCATTGAGCTTAGATGGCTTCTACATGCACAAACACCACTACTTTGGTGGATCATGATCACTACTATAGCACTTACATTAGTATGAGATAGTCGAGGAGCACACTTAGATGGTGGACTTGTTTATATTATCAGAGACATGGAGGATTATAGGACTGTGTATGCCTGGGGTCATAGTATGCTCATGCATCTATATTATGATTTGGGATGATTTGTATACTAGGAGCTCGACAGTATAGTACATTGTAAACCCTTGCAAGTATGGTGCTTCAAGCACATCACATGTACCAAGCTAACTAGATTTCCTACCATAGCAGCCATGGGCTACCCACGGGCCTTTAGTTATGCACCAAATCGATCATGGTAGGAGGGAGATTTACTACACTGGCATATTAGATTTGATTGACTATATGAGGATGATATCTATTGGAGATTGTATCTTAGGATTCCATAGTGGACAAATGACAAACATGAGCTAGTCAGGTAGCAGTAGGACCAAATTATTTTAGGGATACATGATTACTTAGTGAGACCATTCTACTATGATTGTGTCATGTATCAACTTGGACATGTTCAGGTACCACCGCGGGACCAATTGAGATATCTATTATCAACAAGGAGTGCCCTTAGATATGGGATTAGCCATTGGCTTACTATTGAGAATGTATACATTAGTGGTTTAAAGGATGAGGATCACAACATGCCCCCAGTCTTCAAGGCTGATGATGTAGGCACTACCTAGGCCTATGACGAGTGGTGGGATACAACATGACCAACCCATGGCTTTCCCATTCACTACCCTGCAAGGAATAATGAACCTCTTTTATGTTGTAGAGAGGATAGGGATGATGAGCAGGTAGATGGAGATACAAATGATTACGAAACTATGCATGACATATTTCTAGGTTCAAGTGAGGATGAGGATGAGGAGGAGGAGGAGGAGTCCTAGTCTATGAATAAGGATATCAATGAGATAGAGGAGGATCTAGTTGCTCTTGATAGGAGAGACACTCCCCCTACTAGAGTCACTAGGTCACATGCAACGACCACATCACACTTATGAGTGTCCAGAGGCCAGCAATAGTAGGCCATCCACACCTCCTATATAGAGGGGGACCATTGTTGTATGGTTATACCCCAATTGGAAAACTAGAGATCCAAGTGATGATTTGATATTTATGTGTTCATTAAAATCTTTAACACTGTATATATTATTTTTATATATATGATGATGTATACTGATATTCTTTATGTTTTCCATCTTGCAAGGTCCATGAAAGAGTGGCATGAGCTCTATCAGTGTGTTACTATAGATATGATTCATGTACTACACATGGAGGATAATCTCACTTCAAAGTACATGACCCCACCTTCTATAGGGAAGCACACAAATCTCTTCAAGGATTTTTCTAGATTGAGGATAGCGTATGAGAGCGCAACTAGATTCATCAACCTAGCTACAAGACAAATTTCCACACTGTAGTCAACATTATATGAGGTTTGAGCCTCTCAAGGTCCATCAAATAGCAGGACAAAGTCCAACCTTTGAGGGGAAATCTCAAGGCTAGAGAGATATATGGATAGGCTATAGGTAGAGAGGGACCACATAGAGTAAGAGAGTTTTGAGGTACTCATACAAGAGGCAGATATGAGAGGAGAGGTGTGGGGCCTATAACTATCTATGAGGTCTCTAAGTAGGACACATTCAAAGTCCACCATCTCATGAGAGAGGGTAGCACCAAGCATCAAGGGGTCTAGCAGTCATAGGCCCTATTAGCATTGTATTCATATATGTACTTGAAATTTTGATGATATATATGATATATGAACATTTATATTTTTATAATCTTGCATTGAATTAAATGTCAAATGTGATTTATTAAATATCCTTTTCAAGAATATCTAGAATAAATATCTCCATGATTTAATGTTTATGTGATCTAATTAAATTTTTTTTAGGTTATGTTAGATGCTACATTGTGATGAAGTATGCTATGTTAACTTAAATGCATCTATGATCTAATAACATTAAATGCATAGAAGGATCTAAATTAACATAGTTCACACAATATTTTCTTTTGAATAGTATGACAACAAAAGTAATAATTCAAACTAATTGAATGATCACTTTCAACTCTAAGACACACTATTATCATTTGTCAAAGAATGAAACAATGCGAGATAAAATAGAATACCATCCACCTAATCTAACAACACTGCTTTAACAAAATATTCAAAAGAGGTGATGCTATGTGTAATACCAACACAAATGTGTGGGATTAATAGGCTATTTTAGGGGTGTATCATCCATTTCTGCTAATGTGTATGCTCTGGACCCATAGTTTTCTTTGATGACTTAAGGTCCTAACCAATTAGGGATAAATTTCCCTTTTTTGTGTGGGAGAGCATTGACATTATGCTAATTTTCATATAACACCAAGTCACCTTTATTAAATGCACGAGGGATGAAATTATTGCTATAACCACATTGCATATTTTTGAAATAAACTTGGAGATGCATGAGAGCACTGACACGTTGTTCATAAAGCATTTCAAGCTAATACAATCACTACTCTTTATAAGTAATATCATTGATAAGCACTTTAAGAGAAATTTGTAATGAAGGAATCTCTAACTCTAAGGGAATTATTGCTTCAACACCATAAACAAGGTTATAGGGAGTGTTTCTAGTAGATGTTTTAATACTTATACAGTAAGTCCACAACACATAGCTTAGTTGAGTATGCCAATCTTTGTTATGCTTACTATTTTTTACAGAATTTGTTCAAGAGTCTTATTAGTCAATTCCGCTTGTTCATTTGATTGTGGGTAATATGGTGTCAAAAAGTGATGTTGAATATGAAATGTTTCCAAAAATGTCTTCACGTCATTGTTCTTAAACAAAGTTTCATTATCTAAAATCAATGCGAAAGGGAGACCAAAGAAAGAATAATGTGTTCCAATATGAAATGACACATAGCATCAGCTATCATGGAACGGAGAGGAATAGCTTCTACCCATTTTGTAAAGTAGTCAATTGTGGTAATGATAAACGTATGTCCAGTGAAAGAAGGTGGTGATATCTTTCCAATAAGATCTAAACCCAAAACTAAGAATGGCCAAATAGGAACTTGGGTGAGAAGCTTGAAAGAAGGAGCATGAATCAAATTATTTTGTTTTTGACATTTATGACATTTCTTTACATATGCAAAACAATCTTGTTCCATGTGTCTCCAATAATATCCTATATGAACAAATTTTTGAACTAACAATCTTCCTCCAAAATGCCCCCCAGAAGCACCTGCATGAGCTTCTTCATGTGCCATGGGGATTTTAGATTGTTTAAGACATCTAAGTAAAAGACCATTAAATGATCTTCTATACAACATGTTTGCAAGGATTATATACTTAGATGCAATTTTTTGAAGACGAGCTCTAGTGTTCTTAAATAGGCTCAGGAAAGGTACCTTCTTTTAAATAATTGAATATCCTTATGTACCATTCTATAGAGTTGTCCATATCAGTTAATAACACTTCTTTTCTTTTATCATCTATCGATGGTTTAGGGATCATTTGAACTGTAAACGTGAAATCAACAAAAGGATCTTTAGGAGACACAAGGGAAGCGACACTGGTCATTGCATATGCATGTCGATTATCCCTTCGTGGTATGTTGTCGATCATATATGATTCTAATTTGTCTAATAATGTCATAGTGAGGTCTCTATATCGAGTGAGATTATCATTCTTTTCTTGATATGAACCATTTTTTTTTAATAACTAGGAGGGAGTCATCAAATATAGAAATATGTTTGACATTTAATGCTAATGTTGCATGTATGCTATCTATTAAAGATTCATATTCTACAATGTTGTTTGCACATAGGAAGTTTAAATTGACAGATAAGGGAATAGGATTACTTGAAGAGGAATTAATATAACCCCCACCCCAGAGCTAGTTCAACACTTAAAATTGTCAAAGTACAATTCCCATGTTTCTTTTTCTATTTGAATAGTCAACACATTCTCATCGAGGAATGAGTCTATATTAGGTAGTGCTAGGGGAGAGGGAGAATCGACTAGTTGGTTAGTCAAGGATTGTCCTTTGATTTCCTTTTGAGAGAAAAATTTAAGATCAAACTCAGTTAATAGCATAACCCACTTAGCTAAGCATCCTGATAAATCTGTTTTAGCAAAAAGGTGTTTTAAAGGATCAATTTTTTTCATCACATGGATTTCAGTATTCAATAAGTAATGTCATAATTTACTAGTAGAAAATATGAGAGCCAAAGATTTTTTTTCTATCATTGTTTATCATGTATTGTAATCAATCAAGGTTTGAATAATGTAATAAAAAATATGTTCTCTACCACTGTCATCTTGTTGAGACAACAATGCTACAACAACATGGGCTAGTGTTGTTATATAAAGGATAAATAGTTTTTTTTCATAGTGGTTTGTAAAATAGATGGTGTAGAAAGATAATCTTTCAAACTCTTAGAGGCTTGTTTATAATCCTCATTCCAATTAAAATTAACTTCTTTCTTAATTATTTGTGTAAAGGGTAATGCTCAATTTGATAAGGATGCTACAAAACAACAGATAGCTTGAATTCTTACTTGTAGAGTATGCAATTGAGAATGATTTTAGGAGGTGGCATGTTAATGATAGCATCAATTTTCTTTATTTCCACCTCAATGCATCTGTGAGATACTATAAAACCTAAAAAAATTCCAATCTCATGTTATATTTTCCCATTTTTTCAAAGATCTTCTTAAGGATATTCACATTGTCTTGTCGAGTTAAATATTTGGCTAGAATATCATCAACATAATCTTCCAAAATCTTGTGTATGTAATAATGAAATATCAATGTCATAGCTCTTTGATATGTTTCACCTCTGTTCTTTAGTCCAAAAGGAAAAATGAACCAACAAAATGTTCCGCACGCTGTAGTAAATGTTGTCTTGTATTGATCTTGAGGGTTGATAAATATTTGATTATATTTAGAAAACCCATCCATGAATGGAAACAAAGCATGTCCCGTAGTTGAATTTACTATCATGTCAATATTAGGAAGGGGAGAAACATCTTTTAAAGATGCTTTATTCAAATCATGAAAGTCTATACACATCCTAATATGATTATCAGGTTTTGTGACTACAACAATGTTTGAGATCCAAGGAGACTAGTATATAGGTCATATAAAACCAACTTCAAGAAGATTCTCAATCTCAACCTTCACCAATAAATCTATCTTAGGATTCATCTTGCACATCTTCTATCTTACAGATTTAGCATTTTCTTCAAGAATTATGTCGTGTCACTATCTTAGCATCGATACTCGACATGTTCAAATAAGTCCAAGAAAAAGTTTATGAAATTCATGAAGTAATGTTGCATGGTATTCTTTTTTATCTTCATTAAGGAACTTTCCTATTTGAATCACTCTTTCTTCATTTTTTGTATCTATTGGTATGTTGATTGTATCTCCTAAAGGAAGTGAATTTTGTTTCAGAATTTTAGGATTGTATTCCTCTTTTTCATTGTAACTCTCATTACTTTCCTTATCTTCATCCACTTTTTTAGCACTAAACATAGTGCGTGTGACCCATTTCCTTTTAGGAGGAGTAAATGACTTGTCATAAACTCCTAAAATTTCTTTCAAAGCTTCATCATCTTCAAAGTATTCCAATGATTCTTCACAAGTTGTATCAATCAATTCAAGATGCTTCAAAGCGAGTTATTTTAGTGGAGTTACACATGATGGTGTTGATGTTGAGTGACGGTCTTTTTGTTGCATGCATTATCTTAGAAGGAAAATACCCCAAACCACTTTTTGTTTCTTGTGTGTTAGAATCTATAGGAACATGAATGCCTTGTTCTTTCCTTCCACATCCTTTTCCACTATAACCAAGTTGTTTTATGAGCTCATAACCTCTTCCATAAAGTTTCTCCATCTCTTTCGGGTTTGGTGGTTGTTGGTAGTCTATCTCATCAAACTTCATTGTATAGCTTTTCTTCTTCTAGATTAGATGAGGTAGATGCTTGTGAGTTTTCTTTTGAATTCCACATTGACATTACCATTTGTTGCTTTTTGTTTTTCAGTTTCTTTTGTTGTAATTTTGTATTCTCCCATGAATGTTGGTGTGAAATCCAAGGAACCCCAACCATCTTTTAATAACTTAGTAACTTCATCAATGTTTATCTCATGATCTTCCTTTGTAACTTCCACTTTTCTAGTTGATTTCAGTAATTTCAAAGGATCTTTCCCTTCTTTATCAGCAATCAAACAAATTTTAGGTTCAAGATCAGCTTTGAGTGTGTAAACTTTGTTTTCATGGACATACTTCATTACACAGTGAAGGGTAGAAGGAACTCCATTAATTTCATGAATCCATGGTCTCCCTAAGAGGAGATTGTAAGAAATATCACGAGGCATAACATGGACTGAAGTTTTTAATGTTACTTTGTGAACTTTAATAGGTAATGTGATGGCTCCAAGTGGTTGTTTTTATATATTATCAAATCCATAGGTAGGAAAATAATCAAGGATAATGTCACTCTTATTCATACGAATCTTTTCCAAAAGGCTCACACTACACACATTAAGGGTCAAACTATTGTCAACATGGGTTCTCTTTATCATGATTCAATTAACATAGGATATTATCATGAATGCATCATTTCATTTTGAACTTCCAAGGAGGGTAATTCTCATTGGTGAAAAATAATATGTAAATAAACCTCATTCCTTCCTTGAAATAACATTGCCACATCATTTGAATTTGTATTAGGAGGAACCATAACTTTTTTCAAGGTTGTTTGAAGCATACTATGGTAATTTGGTGAAGCTTGAATAAGATCCCATAGGGATATCTTAGTAGGTGTATTCTTAAGTTGTTCAACAATATTATATTTCTTTCCACTATTTGAGGGTTACCGATGAGTGCTATGCACGATAGGTTGAGGCAAAGGTAATGAAATAGGAGTTGTTTGTCGTTTCCTATTGTTCCTTGTAATGTATGTGTGAGTGGTGATGTTGTAACCCATTTGTTGTGAAGCATTGATATCATCAAATGAAGGCTTGTTTTTAGGTTGTTCTAGGATGAGCATAGGTTTTTTTCAACTTGAGGTTTTTGCGAGGGAGGGTAAATGATAAGTTGAGGTGTGATTTCATTAACATCTTTGTGTTTCGGTTTGTCATGACAAGCCTTAGTGGATGAACCTTGTGACATGAATTCATCAAGGTCTTCATCTAACATATCAAAGTCATCACTGCTAAAGGGCTTGAGGGATATGATAACTTTGAAAAATATATTTGAAATAATCAAATAACTTTTCTTTCTCCAAGGGTATTTGTTTTTTTTAATGTTTTTTTGGTTTTTTTTTTTTTCTAATGATTATAAAATGTAAACTAACATATCTAATGAGTAAAAATTCTGGAAATGAAATGAAATTGTAGAAATATAATGCTAGTTTTAACTGAATATGCAAGAAATGTTTTTCCAAATGTTGCAAAATCTAACTAAATGAACAATAAATTGAATGTAAAATTAAACTATTTTAGGAAACTACTTCTTAGATCTTATAACAAAAAAAAAATGCAAACTATGGACTAAAAACCACTCAGAATTTTTGTTGCAAAAATTTGTACAAGGACTCATTCTCCCTATGGTGAATGGGTCCTAGATTAGGGTTTTCTAAAATTGACTTTTTTTTTTTGAGTTTATCCTATGCAATCACTATTTCAAGTATGTAACAGTCAGTTCTATAGAAAATTTTCTAGATTTTAGGTCTCTAAATGTAATGTTGACTAAGGTTGAATGATGAAATATGTTACTAAATTTAATGTGCAATATGAATCTAGATGATTGAATAAGGATTTCAATGCAAAAAAAACTCAAATCTAATGAAATCTTTCTGATTTTTAGTGATTTTAAGCAATGCAAACATGTAAATTTGTCCTAAATGAAATGTTCACTAATGCAAGATGAAAGAACCCTAAATGCAATGGAACTAATGAAAATTTAATGAAAACTATTGCAAACTAAGATCTAGGGTTGAAAGGACTCCAAAATAAAAAAACTACAATGCTCAAAAGGTCAGGTTCATCAAAATGAAACATAGAAAAATAATGCTATGATATGACCCTATTCTTCACCATTTCATTCAAGAAATGAGATCAAAACCATAAAGTAACTATCAACCCAAGAAGTGAGTCAAATCAAGGTTTGAATCTTGCAACTTCTCCTTTTATGCTAGGATGGAGGTGTGAGCCAAACAACACTTTGGGGGAAGAATTTAAACAAGAAAAACAACTATAATTCTAGGTCTACAAATTGCAATGAAGAGATCTATCACAGGACATAAGGAAATAGTGAATTTTCTGGAAAAACTGAGAGTAAGGAATATTGTGCACCTATTATAATTTGTTGTTTCTACAACCCTAATAGGGACTCATTTGCTAGGTGGTGAATGGGTTATGGTAGAATGTTTTGGGAGTATTGAATAAAAAATTGTAACTTATGAACTTTGAAAATATGCTTCCCTTGAAACCCTAATAGGGACTCATTCAATAGGTGGCGAATAGGTCCTCGTAGGCTCTTCTAGAAAACTTTGAATCTGATGTTGAAGTTCTAGACCTACAATTTCTTCCTGTAACTTGGAATCCCCACTTTCAGATCTGGATTTGTCAATAATATGTAAAACAAATTTTGATGTATGTTGGTGGATAGGGTTTCGCCTCAGTCAAACCCCAAGTTTGGTAATTAAACCTTGATGACAAATTGAAATCTAAAAGATGAAATGTGTGTGCAATCCTAACCTGAAGTGTGTCTAAGATTAAGAAATTTGATGATGCAAACAAGCCCTACTTAATTATGTTAGAATAAGATCCTAGAATGAAACATGAACAATGCAAAAGACCTACTTTAGAAGATGCCAAATCCCCTTAATAAGCCACAAATTTGATTATACCTCTCTTTAGGCTAAAAATAGAATGCTCATAGAAGATGGAATTACTTAGGAAATAAGTCATTAGGCTTGGTTGAATCTCATGGTGCTTCTCCCAAAACCTAGAATCCATCATGAATTCCGATAGACATCTATCATCACTTCTTCAATAATGCTTGATATTTGACAAGAAAATTAGCTTGAAGACTTGTAGAAACACTATAATGTTGCTCCAAGACTTCACTCTCTTGCTTCTTGAATATGAATACTTGATCTTATGAAAACTCTTAGATCTTCTTCTCTCTCCAGTTGAAACATAATGAATCTATATCCTTGTATTTATACATAACTTAGGATTAATTCCCAAAATTCAAATATCACAAGCCGACATCAGATATTGAATTTAAAATTATAAAATACCACCAAAAACATATTTCAAGGAGGGTTCCTAGGTCTAAGTGAGGACCCATTTGCCATAGGGAAAATGGGTCCTAGCTCACATAACTAGGACACACTTCGGACAATGTGAAAGATCATGTGAAAATAGGGTCCTAAGACACCCATTCGCCAGGTGGCGAGTGGGTCCTAGGTCACTAACCAAGGACACACACCTTCAAAAATTAAGTTTTGTGTAATATCATTTATGAATATTGGATTTTATCTCTCAAAATTTGCAATTAAATAGGCTTGGATTTGAATTAAAGGGGTCAATTAAGACAAATTAACCTCAAATAATTAATAAATCCCTATAGTGTGAAAGTGTAAAGATACACTTTACAACACCTTAAATAAGGAACAATTATGTTCATTTTATTAAGAAGGGTCCTAAACTTAATGTGAATGTGCAAAACACATTACAACACTAAATAAAGGCATAATAAGGCTCATTTTAATATTATTTATTCCCAAATTAAGTGTGAAAAAGGGATACTTTTTCCACACTACATTATTAAAAGAGTTGGAGAACCCACAATCCATGGTGAATGGTGTATTGCAGGATGAAATGAGTCTTGAACTACATCTCACAATAGTATTGCTAATAGGACACCAAGTTGTAAAGCTCATACAAGATTTGAAAAACATAGTGTACATACCCAAAATGGAAAGAGGGTAAAGTGCAATGCAATGATCTAAAATGCAATACGTAAATGTAATTTTTAGATTCTAAGCAAGGTAATTTTCTAATTACTCAATGCAAAAACCTAAAAATGATGTCTTGTGAATGCAATTTTAAAATCACACAATGCACTAAATTTATCAAATTAAGCTAAATAATCTTCAATTTCACTTAGTAGAAAATTTGTAAACTGAAATAAAAAACTAAAAATAGTAAAATGAAATGCAAAAAAATTTTGTTTTAGTGCCTAGAAAATTAGGAAATGACCCTGATTAGGGAATCATTCACCCTAGGGTGAATGGGTCGTAGGTTAGGGTTTTTAAAAAGATTTTTTATAGATTTCTGAGATGAGTTTAGTGGTTTCTAGATTTTGATAAAAAACAACAAGTTACAGTTTGATTTTTCTTTAAATTTAATGTTGAATGCAAGCGCAAAATATGATAAAATGACAAACTAGGAGACCTAATTTGATATTAGTTTTTTTTTCAATTTTCAAATCCAAGTGATATGATGCAATGCTATGTAAATGATATGTAAAATGACTGATTTTTTTTGTATTGTTTAGATTTAAAGAATGCAAAGATGCAATCCTAAAACCATTAAAATGAAATACAAAGTAAATACAAACTAGACACCCTCAATGAGACTTAATTCAATGCAAAGAAATGCAAATGAATGCAAGATCTAAATCTAGGGTGCAAATGGACTCCAAAATTAGAAAATTGCAATGAACAAACTCAGGTTCACCACAATTAAACATAGAAAAATTGTGTTATGAAAGGGGGTTCACCAAAATGATAAAAAATAATCCTATTTTCCATATTCATTCAAGAAATGAGATCCAAACATTGAAATGACTAACAACCAAAGGTGTGTCAAATAATGGTGTGAATCTATAAATTTACTTTTATGCAAGGATGGGGGTATGAGTCAAATAACACAAAGATTAAAAATAGCAAAACAACTCCAAATTATGATCTATAAAGTGCATCTAGAAGATTAAGGTCAATTCCAATGGAACCAACAATCAAATTGCAAATCTAAGAATGGGAAAATGATGTGTACCAGTCACCAAAAGTGATTTTTCGAAGAAAACTAAGGACTCATTTGCCCTATGGCATATGGGTCCTAGCTAGGGATCTGTAAAATCTATTTTTGGGTTTCTTTCTCTTATGTCTGCACTCCTAGATTCTTGAATCTCATGGTCAAAAAACTAGAAATAAGTCATGTAGGTCAGTTTCCATGAAATTGCAAGAATGATGAAAACTTTGACAACTTTGAGAACTTTGCAATTTTTCTCCTTCAATAGATCTTCCACCTAAAATATGTAATCACAAGAGAGAAAAATGTTGTTTCTTAGGTGAATGGGGGTTTGCCTTGGTCAAACCCTGTTTTGGTAATTATACCTTGTAATGAAATGAAATAGCATGAAGGGATGATGAGTGAAAAATTCAATGTTACAACTCACCAAACCCTTGTTTGAACATTGGAATATGGATCTACAACATGCATGAAATGGCTTCAATGGATGTGGATCTTGATCATGAAAATTGATTTGAAACAATGTCTTTGAATGCTTGAATAAATCTTGAACACTACATCAACATATTAGCTCAAATAACATGCATGATGCAAGAAGAATTTGAAATGTTAATAGGATCTTGAATGCCAAAATAATATTGATTAATCTACCCTTGAATGCCTTGAAAATTCTCTTGGTCACACTTACTCATAAATTTGCTAGAATTCTTGAAGACTTAGATTTTCTAGGTGAAACATAGTGAAATGACCTCTTATTTATACATATGTTAATATTAATTCTCGAAATTCAAATAACACAAGCCAACATGTAAATAAAGATTTGAAATAATTGAAAAACACATAAAACATATTTTAAATTTAGGTCCTAGGCCTAAGTGAGGACCTATTTGCCCTTGGGTAAGTGATTTTTTTAAAATAGTTCATCTTATATAATGTAATTTCTATATATTAATGTCTATAATTAATATTGCAATAGGTGTGGTTCATGAAGAATTAAATAGGAGGTATAGTGAAAAAATTCAAAGTAGACCACCATCGTACACATCTCCATTCCACCGATGATAAAATACCGCTCATGATTTATTTCCTTCACCTGGAAGGAAATGACTATTTATTAGTTTCCTTTGTTGTATGCCTATATGGAATTTTTTAACATATATTTTGTATTGTATATACATCCCATTGTATGCCCATATGGAATTCTTACAAGCCCATCTAGATTTTTTGTATATATGTTATAATTATATCAACATATATTTATGTATGCCTATATCGCTATTTGGCTAATACATATTTTTTTAACGGTGTCCATATTTTCATTCTAAATGATTATTTAAATAAATGAATAATTATTTGATGTAATTATAAAAGATTAAAATGTTATTCCAATCAAGTTTTCATTAATAATATGTTGCCTTCATTATACAATGATAAGATACAATGGATATTTGTAGATGGTTTACTTCAAATATTTAAAATCCAAGTGTATTACATGCTTTGTAACTTTTTTTTAGATTTATGTATTCTTGTTTGTAATCATTATCACAATTTATTGAATAATATGATTTTTTATCCATTAATTCCTCATATTTTGTTGTGTTGATAAAATGAAGACAATGAGGATGTGAAGATTTTTAGATCATGATGTACCTTTACCATTTTTAGTTCCTCACTGGTATTTTATGTTTTTCCTTTTTAATTACCTTTTTTTTGGTGTTCACACTCATTTCACCTATATTTTTTGGTTAATTATTATCATTCCTACACCACTATGTGTTTGTGGTCTTCGATGCCATATTTTTGGCATATAGTTATGGAATCAAGTTTTATTCAAGATAAAGTACAAACAATTTACACTATGTTTCCAATAATTTTTTTGAACTATATTCAAGTACCCATCTAGAGTTGACTGATCATTACTTCAAATTTATATAGGTATTCTTCATTCCCACACTTTTGTTCATCTAAAAAAAATGTATTCCTATTTTGACCAAAACGTTTATGACTACATTGAGTTCAATCAATAGAGGAGACTAGTTCTTTGGTGTAGATCACTAAGTCATAAGACTATAAAGAAACCTATGTTGACCAAAAATTGTAAAGTGGGCTTATTCTATAGACACCCCAATGTGTTGGAATTATCATTTTACTCCCATGAGATGAAGAATGTAAACAATACATCTTGATAATTTTTTACTAAATGCAATTGACACTTTTTGGAACATCTGAAACATCGTCACAATGATGGAATGGCTTGGATATATGAAAAAATAGGAGAGGTTATTATAGAGAGGCCCTATGTGAACTTATACCTTTAGAAATAATGTTTTTAAGTGCTATGGTTTTAAAGTAATAACTTGTCAATTCTTGCCACTTTTTGGCAATTAGATCTCTTCAGAGAAAGTGTCAGTATAATGCATCCTATAATGATCTAGCACGATGGGGTAAAAAACAAGACCTTTCCTACCATAAACCCACCCACTATGATGTGTTGGAACTATTGGTTTGGCCGCATAATGAACAAATCAAAAATTAGGCTATCTTGCAACTTTCTTTTAAATGTAACTGACACTTTTTCCATCAATTGAAAACTTGTCACCATGGGAAAATGGATTGGAGATATGAAAAGTGAAAGATATTATTATATAGGGACTGTAAGTGATCATATACCTTCAGATCAAATGGTTGTAAATGACATGGTTTCCAAGAAAGAGCTCATCAACTTTTTTTTCTTTTTTACAGTTTGGGCTCTTAAGATAAATTATCAGTGCAATGTATCTTGAAATGTTCTAGCATTTTGGGGTGTGAAATAGGACCTTTCCTAGCATAAAAATACCCATTCGAATGTGTTGGAACTATTGGATTGGTTTTACAATAAACAAAACAAAAAATATGCTATCTTGCAACTTTCATTTGAATGCAATTGATGCTTTTTCCATCAACTAAAAACTTGTTAGCACAAGAAAATTGATCAGAAATATGAAAAATTGAAAGAGTTTATTATAAAGGGACCCTACATGATCTTGTACCTTTATACAAAATTATTGTAAGTTCCATGGTTTTTGAGAAAGAGCTTCTCAGAGTTTGATACTTTTTCACACTTTGGTCTCTTAAGAGAAATTGCTAGTGCAATGTGGCTTGGAACGCTTCAACATGTTGGGGTGTGAAATAAGACCTTTCTTGGCAAAAAATTACCCATTCAAATGTGCTAGAACTATCGATTTGGTCACATGAAAAATAGAACAAAAACCATGCCACCTTGCAACTTTGCACTGCATGCATGTGATGCTTTTTCCATCAATTGAAAACTTGTCACCATGAGAAAATGGATTGGAGATATGAAAAAATGAGAGAGGTTATTGTAGATGGGACCTATGTGACCCTATACCTTCAAATTATGGTTGTAAATGACATGGTTTTTGAGTAAGAGCTCGTAAAAGCTTGTTGCTTTTTACTCTTTGGTCTCTTCAGAGAAATTGTTGGTGCAATGTAGCCTAGAATGTTTTGGAATGTTGGGGTACAATAAAAGACCTTTCCTAGCATAAACCCACCTATGTAGATGTGTTGGAACTTTTAGTTTAGTCACACAATAAATAGAACAAAAATTATGCCACCTTGCAACTTTCTCTTCAATGCATTTGACACTTTTTCCATCAAATAAAAACTTGTCACCATAGGAAAATGGATTGGAGATATGTAAAATGAGAAAATTTATTATATAGGGGCCCTATGTGACCCTATACCTTCAGATGGAATGGTTGCAAGTGCCATAGTTTTCAAGAAAGATCTCATCAAAGTTTTCTACTTTTTCAAACTTTGGTCTCTTAAGAGAAATTGTTGGTGCAATGTATCCTAGAATGTTTCAACATGTTGGGGTGTGACAGGACCTTGCCTAGTGTAAGCCTACCTATCTAGACATGTTGGAATTGTCAGTTTTGTCATACGATGAATAGAATGAAAATTACACCACCTTGCAACTTTCTCTTCAATGCATTTGATACCTTTTCCATCAACTTAAAATTTTTCACCATGGGAAAATGGATTGAGATATGAAAAAATGAGAGGTTATTGTAGAGGGGCCCTACATGACCCTATACCTTTAGATAGAATGGTTTTAAGTGCTATGATTTCTGAGAAAGAGCTCATCAAATTTTGTTGCTTTAAATCACAATCTAGTCTCTTAAGAGAAATCACTAGTGCAATGTAGTTTGGAACATTTTTGCATGTTGGGGTGTGAAAACGGACCTTGCCTAGCATAAAATTTTGCATATGAATGTGTTGGAACTGTCGGTTTGGTTGCATGGAAAATAGAACAAAAATTATGTCACCTTGCAACTTTAGACTGCATGCATTTGATGCTTTGTACATCAATTGAAAACTTGTCATCAGGTAAGTGCAAGAAGATGGGGGCCCAAAAAGGGGTCTTAAGTTGCAACTCTTTTTCTAAAATCAAGAAATACTAACCTTGGATGTGAAATTGAGGATAGTTACACTCAAAAAAATTTAGTGCAACAAAATCAAGGATTATAGTGCTCTGAGTCTACTTTCTAAACTACTTATTTTTTTAAAATGGTAGAGATTAAAGGGTTTAAAAAAGGGAGCCATAAAAATTGGTGTTGTTTTTGTCAAAAAACATGACATAACGTCTGTTGTGGCCCCCTCAAAAGGTTAACTTTTTAAAAGTATTTTTAAAATTGCTCTAGAGTGAAATTAGCTACCATCATGTAGTTTATGCCTGATTTTTTTTAAAAAAATTAATGAATATATGAAATTTTACTAATTTTCAAAGTGGACACATCTCAAAAAATAGATTTTTGGTTGTGGGACTCCTATAATTTTTGAAAACTAATAAAAAAATCAAATTTTTATTTTTTGAATATGTGTAGAATAGAGTCTAGTTTATAAAAATGTAATTTATTTGAAATTTCAATGAATGGTTAAAAAATGAATTTAAAAATACCAAACATTGGTTTTTGACAAAAAAAAACACACACACAAACAAAAGAAATTAAAGATGGAAGCCTTAACACATTAAAAATGTCAAAAAATTTACATTGCTAAATAGCTAAGAGAGAGCCTAACATTACCCAAGTGTTTGATTTACTCAACCTTGAAACACATGAAAACTTGATAGTTGCCACAAATGAGATTATGTTAAATTTCATAGAATATTCAAAATCACATCTTTGGAGGGTGGGAAGGAAATCCAAGTCTAAGGCTTGGGGATTCCAAAAGAAAGAAATAATGTGAGCGTGTTATAACATGCTCACATTATTTAACAGTTTTGATATGTTTTCCTTATTTTTGCTTTCTCCTTCCCAAACCGATACATAACACGAGCGTGTTATAACACATTCATGTTTGTGTTAATTGAAATAATTTTTGTGCAAGTTTGTTAAATTTATGTTTGATGTATGTATGTTTGTATATATATTTTAATGTACATATGTATATTTATATGGTTAAATGTAAATGGATGTATGTATTCCTATATGTATGTATGTATGTATGTATGTATGTATGTATGTACGTATGTGTGTGTGTGTATGTATGTGTGTATGTGTGTATGTATGTATGTATGCATGTATGTATCTATGTATGTATGCCTGGATGTGTGTACCAGATGTATGTATGAATTTATGCGTGTACATGTACATATGCAGGCCTATATGTATGTATGTATGTACGTATGTATGTATGTATGTATGTATGTATGTATGTATGTATGTATGTAAGTATTTATGTATGTATGTATTCTTGTATGTATGCATGCTTCTATTTATGTATGTGTGCTTTTATGTATGCATGTATGTATGTAAGGATTTTGGGTTTAGGGTACAAAAGGATGAGGGTATAGGGTGTAGGGATGAGGGTTAAGGTTGTAGGGTTTAGGAATAGGGTTTAGGGTTGAGGTTTTAAGGGTTTATATTTTAAGGGTTAAGGTTTTAGGTTTGAGGGTTGAGGGTATAGTATATAGAGGGGGTGGGAGTGATAGGTGTAAGGAGAGACCTGAGAGAGAGAGGGAGTTATCTAGTTAGGGTGGGAGGGAAAGACCTAAGAGAGAGGGAGTTATCTAGTTAGGCTAGGAAGGAGAGACTTGGGAGAGAGAGAGAGAGAGGGAGTTATCTAGTTATGTTGGGAGGGAGTGACCTAAGAGAAGAGGGTTGGAGAGACAGAGGGAGGGAGCATCCTAAGAGAGAAAGGGAGGGAAGGAAGGGTAGAGAGAGGGGTGATAGATGGAGGGAAGGATGGACCGATAAAGAGAAAGAGGGAGGGAGGTAAAAGTGAGGGAAGGAGAGACCTACAAGAGAGAGAGGGGTGGGAGGTATAGAGGGATGGAGAGAATTGAGAGAGAGAGAGAGGGAGGGAGGGACCAAAAGAAAGAGGGAGGGAGGTATGGGGGGATAGACAGAGGAGGAGATAGAGAGAGGGGGATGGGAGGGATAGAGGGAGGGAGAGACCTAAGAGAGGGGGTGGGAGGGATAAAGGGAGGGAGAGACCTCAGAGATATTGTGTTATCTTATTAAATTGGAAGGGAGAGATCTGAGAGAGAGGGGGTTGGAGGGATAGAGTGATGGAAGGATTCATAAAGAGAGGGAGAGAGGGATAGATGGAGGGATGGGTAGACAAAGAGAAGAAGGGAGGGATGGAGGGAGAGACATAAGAGAAAGAGGGTGTGGGAGGGAGTGAGAGGGAGGGAAGGAGGGATAGAGAGAGGTATGGAGGGATGAATGGAGTGATTTCCAAACAAAAATAGAGAGGGAGGGAGGGAGAGACCTAAGAGAGAGAGGGGGGTGGTATGGATGGAGGGAGGGAGAGACTTCAGAGAGAGATATGGAGGGATAGAGGGAGAGAGAGAAGAAGGGAGGGAGAGATAGAGTGATAGAGGGATGGGGGGAGGGAGAGAGAGAGAGTGAGTTAGGGAGAGAATGGGTTGGGAGGGATAGAGAGAGGGAGAGACCTAAGAGAGAGAGAGAGAAATAGAGACAAGATCAAATGGATGGAGGAAGGGAGAGACTTAAGAGAGAGATTTATTTGGTTATGGTGGGAGAGAGAGGCTTGAGAGAGAGGGGGTTGGAGGGATAGAGGGAGGGAGGATCCTAAGAGAGAGGGATGAAAGGAGGGATAGAGAGAGAGGGACAAAGGGAGGGATGGATGAACTATTACCAATTTTTCACCACAACTTGATTGGTGGAGCTGGCTAAACATTGTTATATCTTAAGGTGAAATTGTAGATTATGTTTGAGTGTTGTTTTGCATTTTTATCATTATTCATTAAGTGATAGTGGTGCATTTAAAGGAAGAATCATAATTTCAGAGTGCTATTCAGATGTTCCAAAATTAAATGAAGTACAAAATTGAGCATATAAATAATAGAGCATTCTAAAATGCTTTCATTTATTTCATGGAATAATTCATATTTACGTAGTTTCATTTGATTGCAAGAATCAGAATCATATTACAACATTGCATTGAAATGCATTTTCTTTTCAAATGAAAAGCATAAAGATGAAATCAAATATCCACACAAGCCATGGATGTGACTGTCACAATGCACCATTAATAGTACACTACACTATGGAAGATGCTAAAGAAAATCACATAAGTAAACAACATAATCATCATTGCCTGTTTTGGCCGATGGTCGATGATGAATGGTGCACCTTTGTCTTCTCGAGTTCCATCGACCTATAAGAGAAAAGAGAGATGTCAGAGGCTTCGATTATGAAGAAACCTATATGAGTCACCAACAATAGTGCAGCCTACTATTAATCATACACTGAAATAATCAAAGAAGTACAAAAGAAATGAGCTGAAGGAGAAACAACAATATGATCATTGTATCTTGTTTTTATGTTAACATTGTTTGTTTCCTTGTGTAGATATAGGTAAAGTCACAAAGCTGATCATTATTCGAAGACCAAGCATGTGAAGAAAAATGACCTCCCACAAGGGTAGAGCTCGACATGCTGCCCTTATTCATTATAAATGGGATGATTTAAAGATTACATCATCATATTCATCAAGAAAGAAATCATATACAACTGAAAGAGTAGAGCATAGTTATCTATCGAGATCCTAAACCAACTATACATTCATAACAATTAGGTTAATGCTTTCTGAAAGCTACAGGTGAACAATGAGTTTAATTCGCTCAATCATCCAATTGAGTTCATTTATACTAAACATTGATGTATGGTTCACATTCTTTTATTCAGTGTTATTTGTTCATCATGATCATATGTCAGGTTCAACTCATCAGTGTTCTTTCTCATAGCTAAGGATAGTGAACAAGCATACATTATGCCTTAATGAAGGGATTTGTTTCAATTTTCATCTTAAAAGAGAATGGGTTTATAGAAAAATTTGTTGTGTGAACATACAAATGCATGAAGAGTGCCAGGTTGAAGCCCAATAATGTGAAATAATAGACAATGCATTTAAGTAATAAATGAATAACCAGTTCTAGTTTGACTAGTAATATAAATACAACATTAAGAATTGCAGGATGAGAAATGATCATTACAAAATGTGTTTCTGAAGAGTTGGTCATGCACTAAAAAATCAAAGAAATGGAGTCCATTTAGCTACAATTTTTAACTGAATCTTTGTATGGATTGAGGCAGTGTATACATTGAATATGTGATCTACAAGTTTTAATCAAGAATGGTTCTATGTGCAAGAAGGAAACAGTATGGAGGATAGTAAAGTAATAAAAATAAAAGACACATTTCCAAAATATCATGAGGGTTTTCAAAGTAAAGTAAGGAATATGTATTCTTCAGAATGTCATACAATCAGGTGATTTTTGTCATAAAGTGAGATCTACACCGTGTTCTCATGGTCAAAGCTAAGCTACAAGAGAGAATTTATTTACTGTATATGTTCTTCAATTTTTGAAACTACCAAATATAGGAGATTCAAAATTTTAGAATGTGTAGGGAAAAACAAAAAAAAATAAAAATTATGAATTGAGCTCAGATTTTATACAGATACCAAAGAAAGTGTGTAGTTTTGTTTATTTTTTTGTCATATACCCACATTTGGGGTTTTGAAACATAGTCTAGATTTAATACAATTCCAATTTTACCCTTGAAAAGTTCAATGAGCAGCTACAAGAATGTCAAAGTAGAGCACAAGCAATCATGGATCGAGCTTATAATTTGAATATACAATGAATATATTTTTGTTTTCTGAAGACCCACGTTTGGGGTTTGCTTTTAAAATACAAAATAGCACAGCTTACAGTGATACCCGTGATTGGGTCTAACAAGGAAGTCATAGAAACATCAAGAAAGGCGCCATGATGGGTCGAGCCATACATTTAGTACAAAATAATAGATAGTTTTTTATTTTCCATACACCCATATGCGGTCTTTTTTCTAAAAACCATGAAAGGTCTTACTCAAATTTGGAGGGGAAAAGGTTCTTTTCTTAATTCGAGCTTCAAAATGTCAATACACAGAGAAATTGTAATTTTCCAGTGATACCCATATCGTGCTAGGAAAGACAAGATACAGTGTTTTCTTCAAATTAATGAACACCCATATGGTGTTTTATTTCAGAATGCTGAGTGTACACTTTTGCCCATGGGTCGAGCCTTGAAACTTGTAAAGAAATTCATTTTATCTATGAGTATGGCACGGTCAGCCATTGGAGCTCTCAACTTCAGTTTTAGAGTGATATCTCATGGCGACCAGTGAAAATAAGGAACATAGAAATAGCAAATATAAGCATAGAAAGTATGAATAGGTACCTTAGAAATTTTCTTAGTTGTGGCTATAGACCAAGCAAATCAGGAAGTGAAGCAACAAAAGCTACAGATCAAGAGGCTCACCTTGTGTAGAGAGAGGAAGATGAAATCCGTGAGCAAGATCACTCATAGAGCTTCTAGTCGAAGCTCAAACCCAAGCTCATGTATGTCAGCCAATGAGTAGAAGGAGCCACAAAATATCAGAAGCAAAGCACATAATATAAGAAAAAAAAATCAGATAGTCATCCCATGGCCACAACCTGTGAGGCCTTCATTTCATCAAAAGCTCAAGGTATGAAGAGAAAACAATCAATAACACTTACTATGAGCTATGCAAGCTAAGTGTGATCAAAATCAAAGAAAGAAAGCTTGATTGAAGGCTCGAATAGAGGTTTCCAGCTGAAACCCTAGCCATACTTGGTGGCGTGCTCTCTCAGGCAGAGCTTGATTGTTTCCAAGTGATGAGGGAAAAATGAAATGATTTAGGGTTTGACTTCTTTTCTTCATGCCCTAATTCGACCCAACATTATAATTGTTTAGAATATTCATTTTTTTCAATAAGCATGTGGGTTATTTTGAATTAGGTTGGCTTTGCATTGTGATTTATTAAAGTCTAAAGTTTAATATATGTTTGGTGGCCGAAATTTTATATGCCTAAGTCAAGCTTAGAGGAATGATGGAGTTGTCCTCCTAGGGTTTAGGGTTATTTGTATTGAAAGGAGGCGATGGACTTAAAGAATTTTATGGTGGATAATGCCTTTGCCTTAGTGGAGAGTGAAGGATGCCTATACCTTAGATATTTGATTTGAGTCAATTAAAGTTTGAATAATTAATATATTATGGCTTAAGGATAATATCATGTCTTAGGGTTTTTATTTTGATTGATTTTAGAGAAATAAATTGGAGATTTTGATGAGAGAATAATTATACACTGATAAATTTTTATGATTTTTTGAGAAAATCAAAGCATTGTAATGGAGAGATAAGAATGTATTTCTTTTTTGCAAAAGATTTTGTAATCTTTAATTGCAAAAAATAGACAAATTGTAAAATTTGAAGTGATGTAAAGCAAAATCGTAAAGCAATCTTTTATAAATTGTTTTATGATTTCTTGCTGTTTTTAGCAGATTCATTTTCACTTCTTCTCTTGGTTGGATTTGAGTCTTATCTTGGAGATATAAGGTGTTTTTTGGGCTTTTAAAGCAGATTCAGCCTATTTTTAGAGCCTTGATAGTTTGATCATAAAAGCAATGTGCTTTTTTCTGCTTTTATGCAGTTTTTGAGACATTTTGAAGCTTTTTTCCTTTAACTTCTTTGTGAGCTTAGATTAGGGTTTTTTGCGAGTTATGTCTTTGAAAAGACTTAGTCTTTTTGGTTCTCCCTCTAAGTTAAGATTTCACTTCCTGCTCATACACATTTTTGAGCTTGTGAACCCCTTTTGTACTTAGTTGTAGATAGACACTCTTTCAGTTTCAGTAATACAATAGAGTTCTTCTTTCCATTTTCTTGTCTCGAGATTGGTAACAGTAGTTTGATGCTTTGTGTTTTCAGATTTGAAGCCTTATTGTTTTGCTTTTATGAAATTTCTGCACAGGATTTCATGTTTTTATGTTGTATGATGTATTCGATGTCTATGAATCTTCATATGAATTATTTATGAAATCATGTATCGATGAGATTGTGAGAACTATTGTAATAGAGAAATTGTTGTGAGTGGAAAAGTCTGTTTTCTTTCAAAAATACTAGTTAACCATCAGTAGTTTTTAGTTTTGATTTCAGTCCATCTTTCTATCCCTTTCTTCTTAAGTCTCAGAGTAAAATTAATCATTCAGAGAACCAACTCACTATGGAGATTCCTTCTTCGTTCAGATCACCCACATCTGACTAAGGTTTCCATGTTTCAGTAGATTGTTGAATATTGCATTCAACAAGGTGCAAATCTATTGTCAACATGAACAAAGAGAGAGGGATAGAGGTAAAGACCCAAGAGAGAGAGGGGGTGGGAGGGAGGGAGAGAGAGGGGGAGGGAAGGAGGATAGAGAGAGAGGGAGGGAGGGATAAAGGGAGAGGTGGACAAAAAAATAGGGAGTGAGAGAGGGATAGACCTAAGAGAGAGAGGGGGTGGGAGGGATAGAGGGAGGGAGAGACCTAAGAGAGAGAGAGATAAGGAAGGAGGGAGTGATAGAGAGATGGATGAAGGGACCAAGGGAGGGAGGGAGGGAGATATGGAGTGAGAAAGAGGGGGTGGGAGGGATAGAGGGAGGGAGAGGCTTGAGAGAGAGAATTTATGTTTGATGTATGTATTTTTGTATATATATTTTAATGTATGTATGTATGTTTGTATGATTAAATTTATATGTATGTATGTATGTATGTATGCTTGCATGTATGCATGTATAATGTATGTACGTATGCTTGTATGTATGTATGTATGTAAGGGTTTTAGGTTTATGGTACATAAGGGTGAGGGTATAGGGTATAAGGATGAGGGTTGGGTTTCAGGGTTTAGGTATAGGGTTTAGGGTTGAGGGTTTAAGGGTTTAGAGTTTAAGGGTTAAGGGTTTAGGTTTTAAGGGTTGAGGGTTTAATGTATAGGATAGAGGGGTGTGGCTTGAGGGTTGAGGGTTGAGGGATTAGAGTCAAGGGTTTAGAGATAATGATTAGGGTTTAAGGGTTGAGGGTTAAAGGATAGGGATTAGGGTTGAGATTTGAGGGATTAGGGTTGAGGTTGATGATTTAAGGATTGAGGGTTTAATGGATTAGGTTTTAAGGGTTGAGGTTTTAAGGGATTAGGGGTTGAAGGTTGAGGGTTTAAGGGTTTATATTTTAAGGGCTAAGGGTTTAGGTTGTAGGGGTTGAGGGTTTAAGGGTTGAGGGTTTAAGGGTTAGGGGTTAAGAGATTAGGATTTTACGGTATAGGGTTGATGGTCAAGGGATTATGGGTTTAAGGGTTGAGGGTTGATGGGTTAATTTTTTAAGGTATAGGGTCAAGGGATTAGGGTTGAGGGTTTAATGTATAGGGTAGAGGGTTTAACGAATTAGGGATTAAGAGTTGAGGGTTTAAGGGTTGAGGGTATAGGGTTGAGGGATTAGGGTTGAGGGTATAATGTATAGGGTATATGGTTTAAGGGTTGAGGGTTGAGTGATTAATAATTTAAGGGTTGAGGGTTGATGGATTAATGGTTTAACCTATATAGGGTTGAGGGTTTAGGATAGGATAGAGGAAAATAAGGAGTGATTGAGAGACCTAGAGAGGGGAGAGGTAGAGAGGAAGGGAAATAACTAGAGATCCCTAGGAGATGTAGATGTGAGAGACCTACAACATAGGGAGAGAGGGGTGAGAGACCTACAATCTAGGGAGAGAGGGGTGAAAGACATAGGAGGAGGTAGGGGTGAGAGAGATAGAGTGTGGGAAGGGTGGATAATGATACAAGGAGTGAGAGACCTATATGGATAAGTAGGGATGGAGAGGCAGAAAAGGAGTGATTGAGAGACCTAGAGAGGGGAGAGGTAGAGAGGAAGGGAAATAACTAGAGAGCCCTAAAAGATATAGAGGTGAGAGACCTACAACCTAGAGAGAGAAGGGGGAGAGACATAGGGGAAGATAGAGGGGTGAGATGGGTGGGTATTGAGATAAGGAGTTAGATACCTAGATGGCTAAGGAGGGATGATATCAAGACAAAGAGTGATTGAGATACCTAGAGAGGGGAGAGGTAGAGAGGAAGGGAAATAACTAGAGAGCCCTGACCTACAACCTAGGGAGAGACGTGGAGAGGGAGGGAAATATCTAGAGAGACCTACTACCTAGGGAGAGAGGGGTGAGAGAGATAGGGGAGAGATGGGGGTGAGGCGGATAGGGGAGGAGAGGGGTGGATAAGGGTTGAGAGTTTAAGGCTTTAGGGTTTAATGTTCAAGAGTTTAGGGTTTAAGGGTTGAGGGTTTAAGGGTTGAGGTATTAAGGGTTTAAGGGTCGAGGGATTAGGGTTGAGGGTTGAGGAATTACGGTTTAAGGTATAGTGTTGAGGGTTGAGGGTTTAGGGATAGGGTTTAGGATTTAAGGTTTAAGGGTTGAGGGTTGAGGCTTTAGGGAAATAGTTTAGGGTTTAGGTTTAAGGGATTAGGGTTCAAGGTATAGTGCCAAAGGTTAAGCATTTAGGGATATGGTTTAGTATTTAATAATTAAGGGTTTAGAGTTAAGGCTCTAGGGATAAGGTTCAGGGTTTAGGGTTAAGTGAAAGACCTAGATGGATAAGGAGGGATGGAAAGGTAGACAAGGAGTGACTAAAATAACTACAAAGGGGAGAGGTAGAGAGGTGAAGGGGAGACAAAGGTGCTCGAGATAGAGAGGTGAGGGGAGAGATAGAAGAAAATCAGAGAGTGAAGTTGACAACTTGAGGGAAAGATGGGTAAGGAGGAGGGAGAGAGGTGGAGAGGATGGGAAATAACTAGAGATCCATTTGAGAGATATAGAGGTGAGAGACCTATAGGATAGGGAGAGAGGGGTGAGATACATAGGGGAAAATAGGTGTGAGAGAGATAAAGGGGGGAGGGGGGTGGGTGATGAGATAATTAGTTAGGAAACCATTAGGAAATCAACTTTTTCATAACACAAATGCATTTTGAAGAAATTGAAATCTAGCCATTTGTATAGCATGATAAAACATGCTCGTGTTATAATGTGAGCGCATTATAACACAAGTACATCTTGGATTACTCTCAAAATGGTAAAATATCTAGGACACCCATGATCTAGACCCACATGCTTTGTTATTCTCTTGGTTATGCACGTGTTCTGACAAAAATATATATATTTGATGTTGTTGGGAAGTGCACATGCAAATTTTACACATTCTACCACCTTTGCATGAACTTTCCACCACCTATTTTTGGTTTTCCAACTCAGGAAGGAGGAAATAAGATATTTTTCACATTGAATTTGATATATATCAATTCAAGTTTCAATTTTTGTAGTGTTGCAATGTTAATAGTGATTGAATTGTAGTAATTTAACATTATACATTGGTTAATTATATTGTTGTTAGCAATTCTATTTGAGTGATATACAATCGAACATTGAAAAGGAAGAAAGTTTGTGAAGAACTCAAATTATTGAGGAGTTTGATGCAAGAAGAAAAAAAATACTACATAATTGGGTTGTCTCTCCATTCGAATCTCCATTTTTTAGGTTTATCATGTCTTTACACATGTTATTTACATTTTCCTTAATTCTATTATGTTTCTTTATCACCCCTTATCATACATGCTTAATACAATGATTTTATTTTGTTATTATGCATATTCCATGTTCATCATAGTTTGTTTCTCATTATAACCTTAGCCCCTCTTGGTGCATTTTAAACTACACAATTATTTACACTTTCCAATTACATTTGCTTGGAAGTTTCAAAATATTTTTCAACAAATTCACTTTGTGCAAATCTTTTAATCATTGTGGTCCATGAGACCACATCTCTTTGCGGTATTTTGTTAAACAATCGACCTAACTTGTGTATACTTACACATTTTGTATACACATTTACAAGAGTAGTTATAACTATGTAATATAATAAATCATTTCTCAATCCATTTTTTATGGATGTGCATAACCCTTTCCAAGGCTTCCATTTTGGTATAGGCATGGGGATGTTGGAAAATTCTTTGGAATTTGGTTTTACACCTAGAAATTGAATTTTCTTGAAATTTTCTAAAGAATTTTCAACAAATCCATATTGTGCATATCCCACAATCATTGTAGTCCATGAGGACATATCCCATTGAGAAATTTTGTCAAACAATTCATGTGCCTTGTCTATTTATCCACATTTTACATATGTGTCTACTAAGGAAATTACAACCATAATACTCATGAAAATACCCCCTTTTATGTTTGGATAGATATCATACCCCATTCCAAGGTCCCCTTGCTGCTATGTCTAAAAGCCTAAAACATGTGCTTTTGAAAAAACTATGGATGCATGGAAAGAATCTATCAAAGTAAGAAAAAGTATAAACAAGGTAGTGAGCTATTTGAAAAAAATCCTCAAATAAATGTGGTCTCAAAAGCATAGACCAAATTTATTTGAGGCATTTTTTCAAACAAATTATTGCCTTGTCTATGCTACCACATTTTCCATACATGTCTTCCAAAGAATTTTTTCAAACAACTCATTTCCTTGTCTATGTTTTTTCTTACTATTATTCTTTGATAGATTTTTTCCAAGAATCCATAGTTTGTTTGAAAGCACCTATTTTAGGCTACCCTTCAACCATCACCATATCATACATTCAAACATCACCCTACCCCAATTATATTTTTTCCCCTTTTGGACTGTCATAGTCATAGTCATATTCATTGTTGCCCCTTTTGGATTGTCATATTCATTTTCATATTCATATTCATTTTCATATTCATATTCATTGCTATCCCTTTTGGACTATCATATTCATATTCATATTTAGGGATATTCATTGTTTCCTCTTTTAGGACTTTCATATATCGTAATTTCATAGATTTGTGTAAGATATTTCTTTACTTGATTAGTACTATGGTGGAACTAATCATTATCTCTTTTTTATGCTATAGGTACAATTCTTTGTCATTTCAAGGAAACGATCAAACATTCCTCTAACAAATGAGGATCAAGCAAATAAGAATACAAAGAAAAAAGAATGAATGAGGCAACTTCATGAAAAGAGGAAATTGAACATGATAGAAGATGTGGCAATTGAAGAGGAACAAGAAGATATGAATATAAAGAAAAGAGAAAAAAATGAGGTAACTTCTTGAAAATAGGAGATTGAACATGATAGGAGAAGACATGCCAATTGAAGAGGAACATGAACCTCCTCTACTGCAAGTTGGAAACATGTACTCTATTGCAAGTCAAGTTGTAGGGGCACCATTTGTAGTGTAGAAAAATGTATCCCTTAACATTTTCACACTTTTTTTGGGCCCTCATAATTACATTAGACTTAATTAGGCCTTAATAAGCCATATTTTCCATTTACAAGACTAATAAATTATATTTTCTGAAGGGTAAACCTAACTATAATTAATGCCAATTCATAACACTTTACCTTGAGCAATGTGTGTTCTAGGAATAGGGACCTAGGACCCATTCACCCATGGGTGAATATGTCCTTCCTAGGCATTTGAACCTAAGTTTAAAATATGTTTTTGGCAGTATTTAAGGTCCCCAAATCCACATTTCAATGTTGGATTGTAATATTTGAATTTTGAGAAATTAAGGATACATACCTATAAATACAAGCTTATTTTCTAAGTTTCACCTAGAGAATTTTCAAGAAGCAAGATAGAGAACAAGTTTATGAGATTTCAAGTACATGTTTACAAGATAAAAGTTGATGATCAAGAGCATTCAAGAGAAGAATTATCAGAGATTAATTGCAACATTCAAGATCTAATCATCATGTCAAAGTATTCTTGCATCATGCATGTTTTTGGAGCTAACATTGTGATGTAGGTTTCAAGATCAAATTTGTCAAGAATTCAAATCATTATCTCAAGTATCAAGATCTACATCCATTGAATCCATTTTATGCCAGATGTAGATCTACATTCAAAGATTCATCCAAGGGTTTCTTGAGTGGTAACATAGCATTGCTCATTGTTCATCCCCTCTTTCATGCTTTATTTAAATTCAAGGTTTGATTACCAAAACATGCTTTGCCCAAGGAAAACTCCCATTCACCAAAAAAAAAAAATTTCTCTCTTGTGTGTGTGTTGCAAATTTCGGTTGAAAAAGGATTGAAAACCTCTTGAATTGCAAGATTGGAAAATTTGTCAAAGTTGTCAAATCATGAAATCTCACCTACAAATCTTTGATTTCCAACTTTTTTGACACTGAAACCTAGACAATCAGAAGCTACAGATCAACACTAGAGGCTCCCAAAATTTGTTGAAAATCCTTGACAAAAGACCCATTTTCCCATGGGCGAATGAGTCCCTAAAAACCTCCTAAAAGTGACTTTTGGTGACTGGTAGACATCATTCTTCCCTTCTTAGATTTGTAGTAGGTTTTTTGTTTATGTCAATATTGAGCTTTATATTGTTGTTTCAAATTTGAGTTAGCATAATTAGGTATATTTTCTATTTTTTAGTTTTTCTCCCAAAAGTGTTGTTTGAACTTGACCCCCATCCTCAAGCATAAGGAAATCTGAATATTCTCACATTAAGTTAATTCACCTAAGGGTTGTTGGTCAATTATTTGTGGGGATCTCATTTCCTAATGAATATAGAAAGATGGGTCCATCATAACCCTATTATCCTTCATTCCACATTGGCGAACCTGAATTTTTAGCATCATAACTTTCTGATTTTGGAGTGATCTAGGATTTACATTATATTGCATTGCATTGCATTGATTTAAATCTCATTTAGGGTTTTTTACTTGTGTTGGTTTGCATCTCATTTAGGGTTTTAGGTTTGCATTTTTGCATTCTTTAAAATCTAGAAAATTCAAAAATCTCAGTAATTTTGCATAGTGTTTACATAATCAATCATTTACATCAAAAAATTGAATCAAAATTACTTCTCAAATTAGATCATTTTGCTTGTCATTTAGCATCACCTTGCACTTGTATTTAGACCTAATTTTCTAGAAATCTGAAACTGTAACCAACTATTTGATTCTAGAATATGAAAGCATAAAAGTCACCTCAGAAATCTATAAATTAATTTTAAAAACCTTGAAGCAAGACCCATTCTCCCATGGATGAATGAGTCCCTAATCAAGGATTTTTCTATATTTTTGAGCAACAAAAATATTGTTTATGCATTTTGTATTCCTGCATTTAGTTTGTTTTTTTAGTTTCTAGAATTTATGTTTTCTAAAATTATTCATATTAAGGTCAATTTTTCAAATGTATTGCATTGTTTGACTTAAAATTTATATCATTTTCATATTTTTTCATAGTATAATCAACACATTATCTTGTTTAAAATCTATAAATTGCTTTTACATACTTGCATTGCACTTTACATTCTAGAGTATTTGATTGAATTTTACCTATTCTCCATTTTGGGCACACTTTGGGTTTTTGAAACTTTTATGAGCTTCACAACTTGGTGTCCTATTGCTAATACTGTCGTGAGACATAGTTTAAGACTCATGTCATCGCATGATATATCAATCATAGTGTTGATACTAGTCAACCCATTATGGATCATACCATTGACACTTCATTTCCCATGACCTACCTACCCACAACTAATGTGATTTATGTAAACACAATGTTTTCTAATGTCCCTCAAGAGAACCTAAGAAGAATGGATGAAGAACTAGAAAAATTGCAAGACTTTGTGAGTTTTGAATACATTGTTGGTACTTCCATTCTTGTCATAGATAACATGTGGAGAATGATTAAAATGAACAAGGAATAGAAGTCATTTGTATTTTATCTCATATCATTAATACACATGTCCCTACAATGACTAGTTGTGCTCAAGCTTTGGGGTATACCCAAAGTCAACATGGAAATCCAATTCCTCCTTCCACAACCATGACCTCTATTCTGACATACACAAATCGAATTGTTACAAAGACCATACAACCTACTAGAAATGTTACTACTTCCTTAGGTATATCCATTGGGAATCCCTTTAGCTTTGTGCATTCAAATCTCATATCTCCTAATCCATCTCCCCTCACAAACTTACAAGTCACTTTCCCTCTAAATACATACAAACCTTCACCTTATTCACATCCATCTCAAAAAATAAACAATGATCTCATCCTTAACCAAATATTGCTAAAATTTTCATCCCTCCAATAAAAAATTACTACATTGAGTCAAAATCAAAATGGCCAACCATCACAACATGTCACAATAAACCCTTTATCCTTGGATATATTGAGAACACAAATGCTACAGGGTATAGAGATTCTTAGATTTGAGAAATATGGTGGGAAAGGAGATATTTTTAGCCTTGTTTTCACATGCACAAGGTTATGTAGTGACTTCATTTTTGAGGATAAACTCTTGGCTAAAATATTCCCTCGGTCCTTGAAGGATATTTCTTTGGAATGGTTTTTCTCCTCACTGAATAACTCAATACATTCATTCAATGAACTTATTGATTCTTTTCTCAATCACTTCCAGATACACATGGGTCCTAAGATGACCTTAAATAATTTAATGACATGCAAACAAAAGGATGATGAAAAGGTCATTGATTTCATAGCACGATACCAATTTATTTACTCACAAATAAACATTAAGATTCTCGATATTGACCTTCAAAGAATGTTTATTTCCAATTTGTAGAAAAAAATCTAAGCTAAACTTGAGATGTTGAAATTTCCTTCCTTTACAAACTTTTCTACTACCCTTCACAATTACCAAAATTCAGTTAATAATTGTGAAGTGAAAACTCCCTCTAATTGTCTTGAAAAATTTGAATCCATGCCTCAAACCAACTATCAACCATTCAAGAAATAGTATAAGGGTTTTTAACAAATTAATTTGGGTCAACCAACACAACATGTTGGCACCCAAGTGGTTGCTATAAAGACAATACCATTCATAACACCATGTTGCATCTCTTAAATAAGAACTTAATTTCCTTCCTTCTATTAGATATCCTTATCCTAATAGACCTTTACCTCCAAACTATAGACAAAATTCCTTTTTCCATTTTCACTGAAAAAATGGACATGATATGGAACATTGCAAGCTTCTTAAACATATTGTGCAAGACCTCATTGATTCTAACCATATTCAAATTGGTGGTGTTAATGATCAAGGTAATAAATCTCTAGCCCCTCCTGACCAAACTTGTAAATATTTACTAATCCTATGCCAAAACATAACATATCCTTTGTCAAAGCTAGTGAAACAAAGAATGATATATGATGAATGTTGACATGAGTGATGATAACATGAAAAACATGGAAAATATGATTGGACTCATTGAAATACAACCTCGTAAGGGCCTAACCAAAATGCCCCTTGACATTGCTTTCTCACAACATGACATAATCAAAGATGCACCCAACGGTACTCTTTACATTAGGGAAAACTTTAGTGGTGAATCTTTTCCAATTGGTGAATAATTGAAATCGGGACCTCCAAAAATGGCGAATAGTACAAGCTAAAAAGGAGACTTAATTGCTAGGTTTTTACAAAAAATCAATTTCATCTCAATTAATTTTCCTATGCATTAGTTTTTAAATTAATAAATCAAATTGATTCACCATGTAAATGATGCTTCATTGGAATTGATTCACCAGTAGTTTATACTATAATTATAAATATTAAGTATTTTCGCTAGTAATATTATATTTCTACCACTAATTTTGGGGCAACATCACCACTAATAATAAATTACCATTTAATTTTAGGGTTATTTTAGCCTTGAATAGGGATTTTATTTATTGCTATCGAATCATTGATTAACCTTTTAATCAGATGGTTGTAGGTTGATGCCATAACCTATATGCATGTTCCTTTTAAAAGGCTTGTTGAGGCCTAGAATTTTTTTGGGCCACAAGATTAGATTTAATTATGTGGTCCAAAACAAATTTTGGGCCTCAATAAGCCTTTTACAAGGTATGTGCATATAGGTCACATAATCAAAATGCATCCATCTGATTAAAAAGCTATCCTCAGACTCAACGAGGGGGCATTGCCCCCTCGACCCCCACAAGGGGGCTCTACCCCCTTGACCCCCGCAAGGGGATCTGCCCCTTGACCCCACCGGTGGCTGCTGCCCCTGAGCCCCTACTTTAATATTATTAAAAAACAAAAAAAAATGGGGGACCTCCGCTGACCAACCATGTATTTATTTTTAAAGGAGACATTTTCCATTGTAATTAATATTTTTAGTGATTATTCACTAGGATTCACCACTGTGATTATTATTTTTACCAATTATTCATTAAGATTCACCAGGATTTTACAATTTTTTTAATAATGTGCATAGATTTTCCAAGAAAATTAATATTTTTTCCAAATAAAAGGAAAGATTCACTAGGAAAATTATATCACTTAGCCAAGATTTTCCAAGATTTTACACCTTCATCGAGGGGGGGGGGGTTTCTTAAAGTTATCCCTACTTCACATAGCTAGAAGAATTGATAACAAGCCTACCAATGGGATATTAATTGATCTTGTCTATATAGAGAATGTGATAACTGAAGAATTATTATTTGTGTGTGAGCTTTATCAAGATACTTATGAACAATCAGAACTAGAGATCAAAATGCATAATGGTTTTTCTTGCCCTACGATAGGTTTGATAACTCTTCATTTAAAAGTTGGACCAAAACAATTAAGTGTCTCATTTTCCATCATCTCATCATTGGAACAATTTCATGCGAAGTTAGGCTACCCATGGCTTCACTCCATGAAATTCATCCTATCATTAGTGTATAAATGCTTAAATTTTACATTTGGAAATGAGATTTTTACTGTGCATCATAGTGGCTTTAATCTTTTGTCTTCCCATGGGAATTTCTCATTGAATTTATTTTTGCATAAACCTATGGAACCTATTAGGCCTCATGAGGACTTATTTTTCAAATCTTATCAAAAGTTTAAGGAAAAACACATAGGAGAGTTATCCCTTAGCAATATGCCTCAACCCATGATTGAGCCTCCTATCCTTGATGAAATCATGATTGAACCAAAAGTCCTTCCAAGTAGCCAAAACCAAAACATAGAAAATACTTCACCTATTTCTTATAAGAGACCATGAGATAACCAAATAAGTCTCGTTGTGCCTCCTAAAATGAAATAAGTTTACAAAGCTAAAGAGAAAGTGGTTGAACAACTTCCCATGGTTCCTTCCATTCATCCCTTAAAGGAAGAAAAAAAACCTATGGTTGATAAATCTACTCCTACACAATCACAACTTGAAAATTGAATGAAAAAAATTTGAAATGCTAGAGAGCGTAGGCGTAGATGTCATGCTATTGCTCATTTATTACAAGAAAGAGAAAAGAGCAACATATAAAATAAAAATCCAAACTTACCTCAAGCAATGCATGATGATTCCCCACCTTTACTGAAACAAGAAATCCTATATCTCAAACACAACAAGAACAAGAAACTTCCATGAATATTATCATTAGACCTTCTATTTTGATTAACTTGGATGATGATAATGAGATGGCTAAAATTGATGAGGAAGTGTATAAAGAGTTAAATTTATTTTTTTCCTCTTCCATGAGCTTAAATGATAACAACTGTGATGATCCTCCCATAAAGAGTGATTCACCACATGCTCAACTTAGTGATTGTCCTAGTTTGGCATTTGGCATTGTCCCTTTGGCTATTTTTCCACCTTTTGCATATGATGAACAAGATTGGGATGGAAACAACTTACTATAGGTTGACTCAAAGGTTCCTTACTAGTCTTATCTTTTTTTTCTTTTTATGTTATTCATGTGATTGCATGTGTGTAATGTGATCCATCGTACTCTTTTGTTTGGCATGCATTTATGTTCATTCCTCTATTTTTATCTACATTCTTCTATATATTGTAAATCTTTATGTTTTATTTTGTCTTGTGTTTTCCTTTCAGGGATGATGCAAGGCATCAAGACATTTATGTTGTAAATCTTTATATTTTTTGTCTTGTGTTTTCCTTTCGGGGATGATGCAATGCATCAAGACATTTAGGTCTCTTCCATGTTGACCCAAAAGTTTTTCTTTGTTTTTTCTCTCTATGTGCCATTCTTCTAGTTTCATGAGTTATTTGGGGAATGACGACATTTTTGAGCTCTATAATATCATTGTAGCAAAGACATACACTGACCCCAAATCTGTGGATCCCTTATGTGTTATTTTGGGATTTTATTTGGGGGTGTAGTGTAGAAAAATGTCATCCTTTACATTTTCACACTTAATTTTGGAATGATTAACATTAAAATGGACCTAATGTTTCCTTTATCTAGTGTTGTAATGTGTTTTACGTGCATTCACATTGGGTTTAGGGACCTTTTTATGCTAAATATACCTAATTTTTCCTTAATTTAATGTTGTAAAGTGTATTTATTTACACCTTCACATTAATTTTTGGGCCCTATTGCATTAATGACCTTCATATCATCATTAATACTCCCCTCAGACCCTTTATTATGCATCTTGAGGCTTATTTCAGCTGAGATCCTGACATAATCAACAAATACACTTAAAATCTTGTCTCCCCAAGATCTCCTTTGTCTAAAAAGGTCTAGTTGGACCCATATGCCAACTTGGGTGTGTGAGTCCCACCTAGATGGGACCTATATTTCACAAGTGGCATATGAGTCCCATTTGGCCCCTTTTTAGGGTTTTGATTGGGAATCAAGGTTTTGAATTCAAATTTCATGAATGTTAGCATTTGGGATCTAATAAATGATAAGTTATATGGAATTCCTATATAAATAAGCTTTCAAATCTATATTTTACCTAATCAATCATAATATGCACCTAGCAATCAAGAGTTAAGAATCCTAAGACTTCACAAGAGAGTTAAGAGAGTTTACAAGAGAAATTATAAGGTGTTCAAAGGAAGATTTATTCATCATTTTTTGTAGCAATTCAAGATCCATTATCATGTCAAGGTCATCAAGCATCAAGCATGTGTGTTGAGCTAGTGTTGTGATGTGGCATTCAAGATCCAAGATTAAACATTGTTGGATGTTGTGGTTGTGTTTTTGATATGTGGTTTTCATTGATGTCAACACTATTAGCACTGATGTATTGAAGGTTGTATTTGTCGAGGATATTGAGAAAATTGTAAAAGAATGTATTGTAGGTTCCCAGTGGATAAGTGAAGGTCATGAAGGTGTCATGCTTAGTATGTTGATGATCAGTTGTTGTGGATTAAAGGGTTTATTGTTGAGTGTATCTAGTTTATCTGCGAAAAGTTTTAGAGGTCTGCATGAAGATTTGGTCTTGTTATGGATAGTTGTGTTTTGTCGGTGTTTCTGTGGTTTCAATCAATGTTCCTGATTGAAGTTGTTATGATTATAGTAATATCAGTTACTGTGGATGTTTCTAGATCATGCTCTATCTTTGTTGCACATCCGCATTGATTGGTGTGCTCGTGGTTGGTGATTTTTCTCTTGTGTGTTTGGTTTTTGTGTTCTTGGTTGACCTAGTGGTTGTAGCATGTTGTGGATCCTTGGAGATTAAAATTTGAATGTTTGGAACAGTCAAGGAGGTTTTTTTAAGTCTTCATTACATTGTGGCCGATGGTGTTTGATTCACATTAAAAATTTTATTTGTAAATTTGGGCCAACATTGTGTATATTTTTTATATTCTATTTTGGTCAACGAAGTTGTTGATGTAATTCATGTTGCAGATATACAAAAGTGATTGTTTGTTCAAATTGAAGTGTGCAAGTGTGAAGTGTGTGAGTCATGTGTGTGAATATTGTCCATATCATTTGAAGATAGAGTAGCGTGTGAAGAAGAGTGAAGAAGGTTAAAGAAGTATTCATGTGCATTATTGGAACTGTAACCTGGAATTAGCATATGCTATTTTCTAAATTCACAATTCAGATGGTTTTAATCCAAATATTTCTTGGGCAGTGAGCCCTCTTGTAAATTGAGTAGCAAGCTCTAGGAAGTGTGCCTAAATTCATGTGCATTCCCATTGATACTTCTTTATAATTTTAATAGGGTATAATCTTGTGGACTGAGATCCACTATGGTTTTTCCCCTAATAGGGTTTCCATGTAAAAAATCTCGGTGTTCTCTATGTGTCTGATGTGTTGATTGTTTATGGTTTATCGTTCATTCATCAAATTTGAGATTAAATTTAAATTAAGTTTGAAAAGTTAAATATTCTATGACAACTGATTCAACCCCCCTCTTAGTTGTCTGTCCTTGTTTTTCCAAAAATTGGTATCATATTTTGTTCTTTTGAAGAAGTTTAAAAGCTTGAGGTGATATGAGATGGAATCATACAAGAAGCATAGTCCTAGATTTGATGGAACAAACTACTCACTATGGAAAGCCAGAATGGAATGTCATTTGAGGTTTCTTGGTGAATCCTTCTAGAATATTACAAAGAATAGATATACTATTTCTCATAATGGTCCTTCCACTCCTGATGAGATTAAAGTAGCTTTGAATAATATCAGGGCCATGGAAGCTTTGTTTAGTGCTTTGACAAATTCAGAAATGACAAATGTGATAGGTCTGAAGACAGCTCATGGAAGTTGGAGACTTTGTATGAAGGAGATTTACATGTGAAGGTCACTAAGCTACAAAGTTTAAAAGGAAAGTATGAAGATTTGAAGATGGGAGAAGATGAAAATATTTATTCTTTTATGCAAAGAGTAAATGAAATTGTGATGGGGATTAGATGTGCCAGTGGCATTATGAATGAATGGGAAATTGTAACTAAAGTGCTCAAATCATTGCCTCCCTCTTACAAGCAAAATATCATGCTATTGAAGAGTTCAAATCAGTAAAAAATGTGACAAGAGATATGTTGATTAGTAAACTTACTGCTTTTGAGTTGAGTTAATTTGGTGATTCTGCCCCTAAGACTGATTCTACATTTAAGGCTTCTGTATCCAAAAGAATCAAGCAAATATATGATCCAAGAGAGAGTTCGAGAAAGACATTCAAGTATGAGGAAGAGGTGAAACAACTTGAAGATGAAGAAAGAGAGGTAGAGGAGCTGAGAGCAATGATTGTAAAGAAAGAAGGTAGAGGACAAGGTAAGTATAAAGGAAAGTTTCCTATCAAATGCTTTTCTTGTAGTAAAATAGGTCATTTTGCTTCAAGGTGTCCTGAAAGAGTTCCTAGGTCTAAGCCTTACAAACCTATATTTCAAAATAAATGCTATTTTGCTAAAGAAGGTGTGGCTAATGAAGAATCTGATAAAGAAAATGGAAATTAAGATGATTGGTTTTTCATTGCTATCAAGGAAAATAGTCTAGTGGCTATTGAATCTACTAAAGTTGAGAAAAATCTTGCATCTCGAATTGAAGAGAAGGATGAATAGGTTATAGATAGCGGATGCTCACATCATATGACTGGTGACAACAAAATATTTGTAAGTTTAGAGAAATATGATGGTGGGGTTGTAAGATTTGGTGATAACAATGCTTATGTGATTCATGGCAGGGGATCTATTTGTATTGGTGGAAATCATAACACTGATGATGTACTTAATGTTGAAGGATTGAAGCACAACTTGTTGAGTGTTGGAAAGATGGTGGACAAGGGTTATGATCTTCAATTCAAGGATGGAAGATGCAAGATACTTGGAAGCTCTAGAAACATAATTGCTTCAGGTAATTAGACAAAAGGTAATATTTTTCATTTGAGTGTTGCTGATGGAAGTTGTTTATTTTCTTGAGTAGATGAAAGTTGGTTGTGGCATAGAAGGTTGTGTCATGTGAATTTTGATAACATTGTCAAAGTAAGTTCCACTCAAGCAGTAAGAGATCTACCTAAGGTAGTGAAGCCTGCTAACACAATATGTGAGGAATGTTAGATGGGAAAACTAACAAGATTTTCTTTTTGGAGAAAACAACATCATTCTAATGGAATAATGGAGCTGGGGCATACTAATTTGTGCGGTCCCTCCATAGTCAGAAATCTACAAGGAGAAAGGTACTTTATGCTACTTATTGATGATTACTCTAGAATGATATGGGTTGCTTTCTTAAGAGAAAAATGTGAAGCATTAGAGAAGTTCAAAATTTTCAAAGCTATGGTAGAGAATGAGATAGGTTTGAAAATAAAATTCCTAAGGTCAAATAGAGGTGGTGAGTTCACTTCCTGGGAGTTCAATTCTTTCTATGAAGAGAATGGAATCAAAATCTATAGTTATTTGCTCCCCAAACCCCTCAACAGAATGGAGTTGTTGAGAGAAAGAAGAAAACAATTTTGGATGTTGCTAGAACAATGATGATATAAGGAAATGTTCCTCACATCTATTGGAGAGAAGCTGTAAACATTGATGTGTATACTTTAAACCAGGTAAATTTCAATGGTATCTCTAGTAAGACTCCTTTTGAGCTATGGTTTGGTTATAATCCTACTGTTAATTATTTCAAGATCTTTGGAAGAAAATGTTATATTAAGAGATATGAGGACATAGGAAAGTTTTATGCAAGAAGTGATGAAGGAATCTTTCTGGGTTACTCTACTAAAAGCAAGGCTTACTGGTGCCACAATAAAAGATTGAGGAAAATGGTTGAAAGTACAAATGTCAGAGTTCATGAGGATTTTTATAGATCATCCAAATACTGTGGATATGTTTCTAATGACCAACAGGATAGCACATACAAAGGGAAGAGTTCTTAGACATAGAATCAAGTTCAAAGTGTTTTGATAAATCAAGAAAGTTGGGAAGGAGAGACAAGTGGAAGTGCAGAAGAAAGAATAGAAGAACGAGAAGTGCGAGAGAATCCTAATGTTCTAAGGTATGTAAGGTTAAATCACTCTGAAAATCAAATTATAGGAGACAAGAATAAAGGTGTGTAGAATAGAAGAAGGATAGCAGAAGAATACTATCTAATCTCCAAGACTGAGCCCAACAATTTCAATGAAGCTTGTAATGATGAACACTGGATGAACACTATGACGGAAGAACTAATGCAAATTGAAAAGAATAATACATGGATTCTTGTTCCCAAACCTAAAGATAAAAATGTGATTGGTACCAAATGGATCTTTCAAAATAAGCTAAATGAACAAGGTGAAGTGATCCAAAATAAAGAAAGACTAGTATGTAAAGGGTATTCATAGATGGAAGGTATTGATTTTGAAGAAACATTTGCCCCTGTTGCCAGAATTGAAGTTGTAAGATGATTTCATGCTTATGCCACATATCAAAACTAAAAAGTTTATCAAATGAATGTGAAGTCAGCCTTTCTAAATGGTGAATGAGAAGAAGAGGTATATGTTGAATATCCCAATGAATTTAAATTGACTGATAAGGAAGACATCATTTTCCAATTGAAGAAAGCTCTGTATGGACTCAAATAAGCCCCTAGAGCTTGGTATGCTAAATTGGATAAATACTTACTGAAGCTTGGATTCAATAAAGGTACTACTAACAACAACTTATATTTCAAGTTGGATCATGATAAAGAGTTGATTATTGAAGTCTTTGTTGATGACATTATTTTTGGAGGAGATGATCTATGTATGAAGTTTGCTGATGAAATGAAAAGTGAATTTGAGATGAGTATGATTAGAGAGATGAAATTATTTTTGGGATTAAAAGTCACTCAATTGGACAATGGGATTTTCATATCTTAGTCCAAATATGTGAAAGAGCTGTTGAAGAAGTTTGGCATGGATGATTCAAAGCTTGTTTGTACACCCATGGTATTTGAATGCAAGTTAACACATAACGATGATTCCCCTAAGGAAAATCAAACAAGATAAAAGTCAATGATTTGTGGATTGTTGTATTTGACTCAAACCAGACCAAACATCATGAATGTTGTGTGTATGGTAGCTAGATATCAAGCTGATCCAAAAGAATCTCATGTAACTTATATAAAGAGATTTTTTTAGATATTTGAAAGGAATATTTGATCTAGGACTTTGGTATCCTAAAGATGATGATCTTACATTGAAAAAATTTACTGATGCAAATTGGGCTAGAGATATAGATGACAGGAGAAGTACTAGTGGTGGTGCCTTCTTCCTAGGGAAGAAGCTGGTGACATGGTTAAGCAAAAAGTAGAATTCCATTTCCCTATATACTACTGAGGCTAAGTATATTGTTGCTACAAATAATTGTACTCAAGTGATGTGGATGAAACAAATTCTGAAAGATATCATAGTAGTATATGATGAGCCTATTGCCATATACCGTGACAACTCAAGTGCAATAAACATATCAAAGAATCAAGTGCTACACTCTTAGACCAAGCATATATCAATCAAGTTTCACTTCCTAAGAGAGAAAGTGAGTGAGAAAGAAGTCAGATTAGAGTATGTGCCTACCAAAGAGCAGATTGCAAATATTTTCACCAAGCCATTGCTAAAGGATACTTTTGAGTACCTCAAAGGGATGCTAGGGGTGATTACCCCTCCTATTATGAACTAGAGATTCATTTACTTGCATCAATCTATGTGCTTAATTGATACATTCTAATCTAGATTGATGTTTTCATGGATGCTACTCAAGGGGGGTAGTCAGATGAGCATATATGTGGTTCAGAGCTTGTATGTGGAAAGATAATGTTTATCTTTTCCATTGATGTCAAAGGGGGATAAGAGCAATGTGAAAAATTTGTTTTGAGGAAAAGAGTAATGTGAAAATCCTTCTGGAAGAGAAGAGTTGAGGAGAGTTGCGTTGATTGTATTTTTCACATCATGTGTTGCCATCAATGCCAAAGGGGGAGATTTTTGGATGTTGTGGTTGTGCTACTAATATGTGGTTGTCATTGATGTCAACACTATTAGCATTGATGTATTGAAGGTTGTATATGTTGAGGATATTGAGAAAATTGTAAAAGTATTGTAGATTCCTAGTGGATCAGTGAAGATCATGAAGGTGTTGTGCTCAATATGTTGATGATTATTTGTTGTGGATTAAAGGGTTTATTAATAAGTGTATCTAGTTTATCCACTAGAATTTTCAGAGGTCTGTGTGAAGTCTTGGTCTTATTATGGACAGTTGTGTTTTTTCAGTGTTTTTGTAGTTTCAGTTAGTGTTCTTGATTGAAGTTGGTATGATTCTAGTAATCCCAGTTGCTGTGGATGTTTCTCTGTTGTTTCTAGATCATGCTCTATCTTTGTTGCACATTCGCATTGATCAATGTGCTTGTGGTCGGTGATTTTTCGCTTATGTGTTCTTGATCGACATGGTGGTTGTAGCATGTTGTGGATCCTTGGAGATTAAAATTTGAATGTTTGGCATGCTTGATGAGGTTGTTTTAAGTTTTCATTACATTGTGGCCGATGGTGTTTGATTCACATTGAAAAATTATTTTTAAATTTGGGCCAACATTATGTATATGTTTTATATTCTATTTTGGTCGACAAAGTTGTTGATGTAATTCATGTTGTGGATATATAAGAGAGATTTTTTGCTTGAATTGAATTGTGCAAGTGTGAAGTGTGTGAGTCTTGTGTGCAAATATTGTTTAGATCATTCAAAGCTAGAGCAGAGTGTGAATAAGAGTGAAGAAGGTTGAAGAAGTGTTCATGTGCATAACTAGAACTCTAACTTGGCATTAGCAGATGTTATTTTATCAGTTCACAATATGGATGGTTTTAATTTGAATCTTTCTGGGGTAGTGAGCCCTCTTATAAATTGAGCAATGAGCTCTAGGCAGTGTGCCTGAATGCATGTGCATTCCCATTGATACTTATTTATAATTTTAATAGGGTATAATCTTGTGGACTAACATCCACTATGGTTTTTCCCCTAACAAGGTTTCCACATAAAAAATCTTGGTGTTATTTGTGTGTTTGATGTGTTGATGTGTTGATTGTTTATTTTTCATTCATTAGATCTAAGATTAAAGTTAAATTAAGTTTGAAAAGCTAAATATTTTGTGACAACTAATTCACCCCCCCTCAGTTGTTTGTCCTTGTTTTTCCAACAAGCATTATTCTACATCTAATTTAGGAAAAAGATCTACATTCTACATGGCCACTTCATGATAGATTATGGATTTTCATCTCAAGACATCATTCAAGTTACCATTGTTCATGTTTCATATTTCATTGTTTTATCACAAGGTTTAATTACCTAAATGGGGCATGATGAAGGAAAGCCTCTATTTCTTAACAATCAATAAGTTTTTCTCTCTATACATGTGTGATGTAGATCTTGTTGTATTTGAGTTTGAAGGATCTTTGAAGACTAAGTTTCAAGATTAACGAAACTTTTTGAAGTTGTCTCCTCATTTACAAGATCACAAAAAGTAACCTATAGGCTAGAATTCAATGTTTTAGACTAGAGATTTGGAAACAAGGAAGCTATAAGAAATCACTAGAGAATACTAGAATTCCATAAAAACCCTAATACTAGGACTAAATTTCAAATTATGGCATATGAGTCCTAGTACTGGACATTTTCTCGATTTCAGAAGATTTAGATCTATCCTTGTGAGATTCCATTTTTGGCACAAAAACCCTAGTCCAGGACTAAATCACCCAGATTGGTGTATGAGTCCCAATGGGCATCAAACAATAGGATTTTAAGGTTTTTGAGCTTTTTTTGACCTTATCTTTCTTCCAAGTGGACCTCAATTCATTCTCAGTTTGTTATTCTAATTTTTAGTTTCATTTCCTAGGTCATCTATTTAGGTTTTGTGTGTTACATTCATTTCTTGTCTTTCTAAGCCCTAGCTTGGTGGTGAACCCCCTCTTTAGTATTTAATCATACCCTAGGACACCCCTCTAATAGATCTATTTCCCTCATTCAATCCTTGGATTGAGATCTCTAGGCTTTCTTTGAATGAAATGCGTAGGAAATTAGTTTTTCTATCTCCCAAAAATAGAGCGACAATTTTCAACCTTTCAGGGGGAAACCCCTTTTTCATGATGCAAATTCATTTGGAAATACATGTTTGGCATAGGGGTTTCCAAATAAACTCTCATTTCTTGTTTAGAATTTATCACTTTCTACTCTAAAGTAATTTCTCACAACAAGGTGTTTAGAAATTTCTTTAAAGTGGGGGCATACATTGGCATTATCCTTTTGAAATTTTTGGACTTCTTGATGCACATGATGTGTCTTCTTCTTGGTGGTGTCAAATTAGGTTTGATTTCCTCCAAGAGTGCAACCTTTCTTGCCATATAACATTCCTCTTAGTGGTGATGTTACACATTGCCTTCCCTAAGTTGTGAATATTGTATCCTCGACTTGTCCTCTCTTGGAGACACAAGGCACAATATTCCCTAAGAGGAGACCTTACATGAACTAATAAAAACCCCTATGAGAATGTCTTATCCTATTTGCATTTTTTTCATAAGTGTTTAGCATATCACAACTTGCTAACCTTGTGAAGCTTGAAGTTAAAACCCTTTTGCATGGCCACCAAGCATAACATGCTTTTCTTGCCAGTGGATCTATTATTGGAAAAATTGACACAACATGCAGGAAAGATGTAATCACCTTACCTCTCCTAGAAAGGAAAAAAGATCATTAAATCGATCACCTTCCAAAGTCTTGGATGTTGGGTCACAACATTGTTGTTTTTTTGAGTGGTCAATGAGGTTGTAAGGTTCAAGAGGCCTACTAGTTATTGAGCTTTTTGATTGTTGCAAGATCAAATTCCTACCTAAACTTACTCTAACCGAGGGGGTATAAAAAAAGGGAAAAAGATAGATTAGGGATGTAAGAGAGAAAGGAATGTTGATTCATCTAATTAACCAGACCTGTTACTTTCTAGGGAATTCCTAACTTAAACTGTAGAAAAAATCAACTTGTAACTAATACAAAGCCATTCATTCATAGTGAAAATATTAATAGCAGATTTCAAATCACAATTTGAACAAAAGAAAAGATAAAACTTCATTCCTTGAATAATTCCAAATCAAAAGATTAACAAAATGAATATCATTCTAGAGAACAACTTAAAGTAGGTTTAAATCTGGTCACTTCTACTATTTACAAAACAAATAAACAACATTTACAAATCTGGCAAGCTTCACTAGTGCACAAAAACCTATTATGAATTATATGTAGAAGATATCAATTAAATGCAAATGAAGATTAAATAGAGAAATGAAAAACACATAAATAATAACAAGAGACAATATTTAATGCGGTTCACCCAAACTTGGGCTACGTCCACCAATAAAGAGTCCAATATTATTATCCAGTAAATCGAACTAATTACAACCAATAATCCTTGCAATTCAATACCATTACAAATGCTACAATACAATGTTAACAAAAATCCAAACCCTTAGCCTTTTATCAAGACTTATGTTGGCTACAAAATTAGGGTTTTCTCATGTTGTCGAATAGAAAAATAACACCCGACGCCTTTATAAAATAATTTGGGGGGAAAGCATGCTGATAAAAGTGGGGAAAAATTAACCTTCGAGTCTAATTAGGCTCCATATACCAACAAAACAAATATCTTTGAGTTAACTCAGCTAAATAAAAAAAAGTATCATCTATCCTACTGCTAAATTATAATCAGCTCTAAAACAAAATGTCTAACTCTTTTCCTAAAACCCTAACCCCTTCCAAATGAGCAGATTTGACATTAAAGTAGCTCATCCATCCCATTAAATCTGCCAAAACTGAGATATCAAAAGTTGTAGCTTTTGTGTGCAGACAATTAAATCAGAAAGGTAACTTTCTGTTTCAACCTTTATTTAACTCTAGTTGATTTCCATTTTCAATTCCATCCCCAAGTTTGACTTTAGTTCACAATTTCAATCTTTCCAATTTGACTCATAGTTTATCCTTTTGCACAACATAAATCAACATCTTCCCTAGAAATGACTCCAAGTTTGGACTGCAAAATGTTCAATTCACTACCAGTTCAAAGATCTTTCTAGCAATTTCCTCTTCTTTCTACACATTTGCTTCACAAATTATCTCCAAGATCTTTTGCAAACTTCAAAAACACCTCTAAAATATCAACGCGTATTAATTAATTTATAAATTAATCAATTCATAACATTTAATTAATTCTAAAAACTAATTAAATATCTTAAGATATTTATGTATAATAATCATTTAACCATCATAATAGAAATATTATCAAATCCTTTTAAATTAATCATTGTTTCAAAACAAAATAACATTAAACCAATGTTAATTTGATATCCAGATATTGTTTGCTCATCAAATCTTGAAATTACTTGTGAGCCACAAAAGAATATAATTAACTCATTGAATCAATACCTTCAATGAAAAATGCCAAGTTGATTTTCTCAATTAATTCATTCAATTGTAATAATCAAAATAAATTAAAACAAATGAATTAATTAATTTTTATTGAATTGATGGATTTCATTATTAATTCATTTAATTGCCAAAGCAATTATAACTGCATCTGACAAAATCTCCTTCCTTGCTACAAAGCCTTCAATCAATATTCCAATCTATAAATAACACTCAATTTTTCATGCATCAAAAAGTCCCTTGCCTATGAGTTGCACTTGTTAGGAAAGTTTCTCAAACCTCTTTTAAAACCAAATCCTTTCAAACCCATGTCCATTTCAAGGATTAGTGAATCCAATAGAATTGTTAGACAAAAATCTCAACATCCAAAGGGTCTAAAATTTGGTTCTAATGTACAATACTCCATTCATAAGTGTCATCTTTCACAATCTTCTCCTTGTTATCTGGAAAGGACAACTTTTGATTTTCAAGAGGATCTCCATTTATGAGAATATAAATTCAAACCATTATTATAGAGTCCACATGTATCTTCATCACAATTTTCTTTGTTCTAATTGAACGATTGATCCCAATTCCTCGAAATGTCTCCAAATCTTCTGTTAATAATGAGGGCACTAGAATGATGTGCCTCTACTTGTGGCCATTCATAGCTATGTTAAAGACATTCGTGACCACCAAAACCTTCAATCATTCCTCCAAATTTGAAATGCAATTCCTATGAATTTGGCATTCCATGAGATTACATTTCTTCGAGGGGATTTGTCAAACAATCACAATGCTTTATTTATGTGTCTTTATTTTGCATACATAACCTGCAATCAAGGTTTTTATGAGATAACACCTCTTCAAAATAGTAATTTTACATCTGCTAATTGCATTTTCCTGGGAATTTCAAAAGGCCCTTTTTTAACATATTCATCTTTTGCATTGCCAAAAATCAAAAAATTCCATTGAGGTGTTGTTTTATCTAATGTGGCTTGTGAGTTCACATTCCCAGAGGTACATTCTACCAAACAATTTACATGGCTTGTCTGTGATTTCACATTCGATATGCATGTCCATTGAAGCAATTGCAACTATAACATAATCCCTCTATCCTTTGTTCTTTGATGGATGCCAATACCACGATCAGAGGTTCACATCTTTGCACAAGAAGATGACAAATTTAGCTTTGTACCTACCAATTGCATGTGCTTGAGAGTTTTGAAAGGCCTCTCACATTAAATTCACTTTCTACCATGGTTCAAAACTCCCACTTGGTGCAGCAGGGAGGATGTTCATGAAGGTTGTGGAATTTTATTTTATAGATGAAAACTATATTTGCTCGCAATTCAATAAAAACTCCATTTTGAGTAGATCCTGTGATCCATGCAACCATTGTATTTCATTGAAGTGATCTTCCATGAAGCATTTTGCAAATAGTTCACCCATGCATTCTCTATGTTTTCACTATCTTTGCATTAAGATATGACATCACTTGAAGCTTCTAAATAATTCACGTGCCTAGTTTGCACATTCCATGGCTTCCATATTCACTACACAACCTCCTCTACAATCATAACATTTCATGAGATGCATTACTTTAAGGCATTCAGTCAAGTTCATGTGCCCTATCTTTAGCAATTGCTCAATGATTTTTAGTGAGCATTTCATTCGATGAGATGGCGTCTCTTTTGGGCACGCTATCAAACATTTCATTTTACCGTATTTGGGATTTCCTTATTGCTACACATTCTTGAATCATTGCATTTTATGGGGTGATAATCTTGTTTGCAATGTTCTAGTAAACAACTCGCATGCCTCATATGTGCTTCCAATTTTGTTCATTGGTGGGATCGGAGTCAGGTTCGATGAGTGTGTGGGATTGGGGTTTGCTCAAGAGCAGAAGCGGGTTGAGTATTGAACCAGGAACTTTTATTGCTAGCTGAGTGGGATCAGGTTCAGTACTTGATTGGGAACTTTTACTTCGTCCTGTTTCAATGCTCGCCCCAGTTCTGACCTTCGACGCTGCACGTAGGGTTGGGTTTCAGGATTAACCCACAACATGGATATCTAATTTTTTTGGTGCCAAGTTTCCCTTCAGTTCTACCTCGAGATCAGGTTTCGACATCTTCAATTGATCATTTATTTTTATTTTTGGTTCTAAGGTTCAACCCGAACCTGAAGTCTAATGGCACCCTATTATTTTGCATCTTTTTAATTTTTTTCTCCTTTTTGATATTTTATTTACTTTTTATGCATTTTAAACTTATTTAATTTTTATGATTTTTTAAATCTTTTAAATTTGAATTTAAAAGATTTTTATTTAATTTTAATATTTTTTAAAATTTTAAAATCTTTTAAAATTTAAGAGATTTTTTTACTTTATTTGAAATTTAATTACATCTTTTTAAAATAAAATTTTTAAAAGATTTATTTATATATTATTTTTCCAAAATCCTTTTAAAAAATAAAAATTATTACTATTATTTTTTTAACCTTTTAATATTCTAAATCTTTTAAAAAAATAAAAATTATTTATTTATTTTGCATTTTTTGTATTTTTCTCAATTTTTTGTATAGACATCCAAATTTGATCGCTCCCATATGATCAAATTCAGCTCTTTATTCATCAATTTCGTTAATATTAATTTATTCAATTAATATTGCATTTTTTGCCTAAAGTCCTTAAAGTATTTAATTTAATAACTGAATGCTTTATCTTTCACCTTCTTCCTATCTAAATTAAATAAATACACCAATTTAATTAATTTTGTCATTTTTGATCCTTTTAATTTAAAATCAATTTAAAATTTTGCATTCTCTCTCTCCTTGTCACATCATCCATGATCTTGCTCTAATATGAATTAATTAAATTAATTCATGATTATGATGTGCATCCTCTTAATCAAAGATTAACGTCACATCCTCCTACATTTGCCACTTACCTCTAATCTTCCATTAATTATTCTAATCCAATATTTGCACAACCTTAACCAAGGTCATTAGCCATATTTAGCACCACCTTTTTAGTCAACCTTTGCATTTATCTCTTTTTAGCATTGACCCTCTTTCCCATGTGAATTTTTAATTCACATTTATTTATCCTAGATTCTATGTGAATTTTTAATTCACATTCTATCTTCCAAGACTTCTAGAACCTTGGACTTGTCACATCATCCACATGTGACCAAGTCCCACCTTTTTGGAGCTCACCTTTTATCCTTTAGACTCTCCTAAGAATGTGAATTTTTAATTCACATTTATATTTTCAACCACCTCTCCTTTTCCCATGGAGATTTTTGAGGAATTCCAAAATTCCTCAAATGTCCCTTTCATTCTCACTTGGGGACAAGAAAGTCCTTTTAGAGGAAATCTTCTCACTCCCCAAGATACTTGGAAGGTACTTGTCCTTCCTCCACCTCATGTACCTTTTGGCCACCTCACTTACACCTCATCTCCCCTTAGCCACTTCACCATCCACATGTCAAGATGTGAGGGCTTTTGAGTTCTCAACTCACCATAGCCCTTCATCTTGACCTTGTTGGATGAATCTCAACTGTTGAATTCTCTAAAGAATTTAAATTCTTCTATAAATACCCCCTCGTCAAGGGCATTTTAAACATTTTTTGATTTGAGTAACCTCATGCTATCAATTTGCATTCTCAAGCATTCACTATCATTTATCCATCCACTTTGATCATCTTGCACATTCAATCTTGCATCTAGCTACATCAAAAGCCGTCCAAGGAGCATACAAATTTATCTAAATCAAGGGCCAACCAAGGAGTCTTCAACAACAAGGAAGGTATAAATCAATTTGCATTTTATTTCATCTATTTTCCTTGTTTTACTACTCTTTAGGCTAATCATTGAAGTGTTCTTAGTATTTTTCCACTTGCATTTTTAGTTATTTTGAACATTAGAATAGGGTAAAATTCCAAGGTACACATTTTGTTTTTTTGTATTTTTGTGTGTTTTTTATTTTTATTTATTTTCAATGACTCTAAGGTAGAACAATGTGATGGACAAAGATGACACCCATATGAAAAAAAACAAACATGAAACCAAAAACAAATGACACAAGAACTGAGCACATTACAAAGATGACAAAAGGATGGGGGTGAAGATGGACAAAAATGGCCAAACCAAAGACAAAAACAAAAATGAAGAGTGGAAAAAAAACAAGACAACAAATGTGGGAATCAGGATCAGGACGAAATGAGGAACAAGAACCTTGGAAAGGTTCCTTGTTTTGGTTCCAGTTCGATACCCAATTTTGAACCAAACAAAAGAAACACGAAGGAAGCGAAGATCGGAGTCGGGATAGAAATGAGAACTTGAACTTTCCAAAGGTATAGAGTGAAAGTTCTAGTCCAAAACCAAAATTCAACAAAGAAAAAGAAAACAAACAAGGCACAAGAAAGGATGAAAAAAAGAATGAAAAAGCCCAAACATGACAAAAACCAAACAACAAAATGAAGGAAAACAAAGGGGGTCCCCAACTTTTCCAAGAAAAATGTTGGGGCATGTATGCAGGGCATAACAAATGGTGACTCTGTTGGGAAAATTCTCTAAGCATTTTAAAATGCACAACCCTTCAAATACCAAAAATCTCTACTTTACACTCATTCTAGGCAATCTAAGAAGTGCAAACACAATCAAAACTGGGACACGATAGAGGTCTGAGATGAAACTGAAATCCATTTGTTTGTGCAAATGATTCATTCCCCTCCATAAGTGTTGTCATGATCAAAGTGGAATAGACTCTACCCAAGCTACATAGTTGTGATTTACCTTTCTAATGTGCAATGATATCCTGGGCATAGCTTTGCTACCAGACAGGCATCTATAGCTTCAATAGAGATATATTTGGTTCTCTCTAAGCATCGCTTTATTGCTAGTCAGGTGTCGATAGCCTCAGTAGAGGTTCTTGAATCACCCTTGCTGATTGAGTTCATTTTTAGAATTTTCTTTTATTTCCTCTTTTTCTTATATGTTGATTCTTTTGAAGTATAGTTTCTGGTTTCCCTCAATCCTTAAGCAATGAAGCCTAAGCAGCGGGTTGAGAACCATAGTGGACATCATGAAAGAAATGTAACCCTTTATATTTTTCACTTGGAATAGAGTTACCTCGCTCGATGTAAACTAACTGATGGATTTCTTCAGATGTGTAGATCATTTTAGGCTTCCAAAGACTACTCAGAAATTTCATATTGCACCAAATTCTAATTCATGCTAGCATTCCCCAGTTTGAAATGGATGAAGGTAAATCAAAGCTTTCAAAGCTACTAATTGATCAAGTGTTTGAAAATATGGATAACAAACTCTCAACAGATTCACCTTTTGGCATAACTTGCATACAATAACTTAGCTTCTACTATCAATAAGAGGAACCCCCAAAAGAAAGAAAAGAAACAATCAAGAAAAGAGAGGAGAAGAAGAAAAGAGAAGATAGGCACGACAAACCAACAAAAATAGAAAACTGAGAACCAAAACCAACAAACAAACAACAAAAGACCAAAAATAAAAGAGAAATAGACAAACCCAGAAACAAAACAAAAAAAAGAGGACAAGAAAAAAGAAAACAATAGAACGAAAGAAAACAAACCAAAACCAACAATAGAAACCAAAACAAAAAAAAAACTAACTAATCAAGAAACTGGCACCTAATTAGTCCCAATTTTAAAACTGACTCTAAAACCAAGCTTAGAAAACACAAAACAATGAAAACCTGTACATTGACCCGACTGATTTTTCATTATGTGCAAAAGTCTTAATTTTCTAGGTACGTAATTGAGTCTAGAAAATTCATCTTTATACTCATGGGTACACAACCAAAAGGAAGAATCCTAAATGGATCACCTGAAGTGAGGTTTTTTTTGTAGTCGAGATATCCATTATCCAACAACTTTGTATTCCAGTTGGATGCTAAGTCCCAAATCAGCTTCATCTCTTTAGATGGACTAAGCAATAAATCACCCCCATTATCAAATTGCAAGGTCTACAAACCCACCCCCTCTTGAGATGAAGAATTGCTTTCAACACTTTCTTCAAACATGTCACCAAAAAGATCTTAAAAATCAGCATCTAGCTCATCACCATTAATGTCAGAGATATTGATGCATGGTGAACAAGGACTTTCTTCAAACAACTCATTTGAATGCACAGATTCAAATCCAAGAAAACACTTCTTTAGTTCATGTTTCTACATATCATCAACTAAAACATGCAAGTGAGTGTCAAATTCATCACTATTAAGATTGAATTCATTAGTGCATGTTGAGCAAGGAATTTCTTCAAACAACACATTTGAATAAACAAAATCAAAACTAAGAGGATACTCCCCCATTTTGTCCTCTTCATCATGTTGAAGTGGTTCAATCTCTGAGTCAGTCCCTTGGTAATTTTCTTGACATTCTTCTACTTCTAGTTGAATATTATCATAAATTCCTCACTGCAATAAAACACTAAACTTATTGATATTAGTACTTTCATCAACATTGAAAGAAACTATATTTTCTTGACAAGCGTAAGCTTGATACAATTGACCATTGAGGAATACTTTGTGGATTTGGACATCTCTTTGATCTTCTTTTGAAGATTCCATTTGGGATTCAACCTTTTGTCATTGACCATGAGATTCGTGTGCAATCTTATCGAGAAATATGTTGTTCTTTGTTTCAATCCATTCACTACTTAAATCAGCAAAGTCATTTTCTTGTGTTAACTCATCAAAGGGTGTTTCTCTCTTATTCACCATCATGAAAGAGTTTCTAAACACATTGATGAACTGATTCTCCACATCTATCAAGTATGCACTAGGTAGGGAAATTTTGTCAGTGGTTGGATCCACCTTAATGCAAGGATCAAGGTCATTGGATGATGGGGAAGAGCTAAACATCTTCTCACAACTACCCACATCATTGCAGATGGAGTCATTATCATTTTTATGTGTGCTAGTTGTTTCATCTCCCTCATTGAGTGGGTAGGTACTCCAAAGATCTTCCATAAGTATTTCTTCAACAACGATCAACACTCGAAAATATAATTCCATTCTACCCAAGGAAACATGGTAATCCATATGAGAATGCTTATTTTTTAGATGTATCCTACATCTATTTGGCCTAGTGAGTGCTGATAGCTTTGGACCCCCAAATTCTTCCAATTTCTCCCTTAATTGATTTTGTGCATGTGGGATATCTAGCCAACATGAGCCATGCTCTATTGTTCCTTCATCCCACTGATTCTCTGCCTACTCAAAAGAGGTGTTCAAAGCATTGGAAGGAGACTCTTTAGTTGTTGACTTCTTATGACAATAGTTTTCTGTTGATACATCATCTCTTTCAATATCATCATTAGTATTAACATTTCCAACAAAACTAGATTCTAACTTGATATTTCAATTATTCTTTGAATTTATATTCGTTTCATGCTCTTTTTCAAATAAAACATCGAAATGATATATTTTCTCATCAAATGCTTCATTTACAACTTCATTATGATTCAATGCATTATGTGTGGGAGTATGACCGAAAAGAGATGATATAGTCACAACTTCATTGACAAGTGGAATACTTACCTCTGTCATTGGATTTTGCAGAGATAGGTTCTTCTAGTAGTCTTGTGTGGGATTGACTTGATATGAAGCATTGGAAAACTTGGTTCTTGGAAGATTAGGAAGGTTGTATATGCTTGGTGAGAATGATTGCATCTAGGTTGGGATGGTGGGCAAACCTACGTAGGGCTACAAAGGATGGCATTTTGCAAGCACAAGATGATTATAAACCTTATTTTGGCTACCTGAATTTATCCTATCATATCCAAATTGTGCCAATAAGAGAGCTTTGTTCAATGCATCATGTAGGGATGTAGCCTTACCACAATGTCTAATTTTTGTTGTAAATGGAGGGTTCAAACCCCAATAATAATGTTCTATTAGAATATGATCATCAATAACCAAATTTAGAGCTTGAATCCTTTGATATATAAACAAGAACTTGTGATTGAACTGGTAAATGAGTTCCAGTGGTATCCTTCTCATAGCTACAAATTCATGTGATGGGTGTGGTGGATGCGCATGAGGATCAAACTAATCTAGGAATAAGATTTCTAATTCTATCCATGAACAAATAGAATCTAGTGGCAAATTAATATACCATTTCCATGTTGTACCTTGAAGTGTTTTGATGAACAATTGATAAATGATATTTTCATGCTAAATCTAGAGAAAAATGACTAAATCCCTACAAATATTGACATGTTTATAAGCATTTTTTCCACCGTTAGGGAAAAATAAAGGAAGCCTATCATACATGTGACTAGGGATTTCATGAATAAATCCATGTATACACAATGGGCTATCCATCAGAGCTGGGTTTTCCCAGATCTAACCCACTCCCATACAACAAAGAAAAATTGCTTAAGGGCCCTCCTTCTAGCGCCAGTTTTGTTGATGGCCAAATTGACACAACAACATGCAAGCAAGATGTAATTACCTTACCTCTCCTAAAAAAGATAAACGATCATTAAATCGATCACCTTCCAAGGTCTTGGATCATTTTGGGTCACAACGTTGTTTTTTTTCTTAGTGGTCAATAAGGTTGTAATGTTCAAGGTGCTTGCTAGTTGTTGAGCTTCTTGATTGCTGCAAGATCAAATTCCTACCTAAACTTACTCTAACCGAGGGGGTTATAAATAAAGGGAAAAGGATAGATCAGAGATGCAAGAGAGAAAATAATGTTTATTCATCTAATTAACCAAACTTGTTACTTTCCAAGGAATTCCTAACTTAAAATATAGAATAAATCAACTTGTAATCAATACAAAGCCATTCATTCACCATGCAAATATTAATAGACGATTTCAAATCACAATTTGAACAAAGAAAAGATAAAACTTCATTCCTTGAATAATTCCAAATCAAATGAATCTTAACAAAATTAATATCTTTCCAGAGAACAACTTAAAGCAGGTTTAAATCTAGTTGCTTCTACTATTTGCAAAATAGTTAAACAACATTTACAAAACTAGAAAGCTTCACCAATGCACAAAAACCAATATCTTTGAGTTAACTCAGCTAAACTAAGAAAATAAAAAAAATGTATCATCTATCCTATTGCTAAATTATAATCAACTCTAAAAAAAAATATCTAACTCTTTTGCTAAAATCCTAACCCCTTCCAAATGAGTAGATTTGGCATTAAAATAGCTCATCAATCCCATAATTTTTGGCAAAAATGAGATATCAAAAGTTGTAGCTTTTGTGTGCAGACAATTAAATCAGAAAGGTAACTTTTTGTTTTAGCCTTTATTTAACTCCAGTTGATTTTAGTTTGTAATTCCATCCTCCAGTTTGACTTTAGTTCAAAATTGCAATTTTTCCAATTTGACTCATAGTTTATCCTTTTGCACAACATAAATCAACATCTTTCCCAAAAATAACTCCAAGTTTGGACTGCGAAATGTTTAGTTCACTATGAGTTCAAAGATCTCTCCAACATTTTCCTCCTCTTTCTGCACATTTTCTTTACAAATTATCTATGAGATCTTTTGCAAACTTCAAAAACACCTGTAGAATATCAACATGCATTAAATAATTTATAAATTAATCAATTCATAACATTTAATTCTAAAAACTAATTAAATATCTTAAGGTATTTATGTATAATAATCATTTAACCATCATAATTGAAATATTATCAAATCCTTTTAAATTAATCAGTGTGTCAAAATAGAATAACATTAAATCAATGTTATGTATGAATTTGATATCCAGATATCATATGCTCCTCAAATCTGGAAATTACCTGCGAGCCACAAAAGAATATAATTAACTCATTGAATCAATACCTTCAATGACAAATGCCAAGTTGATTTTCTCAATTAATTCATTCATTTGTAAGAATCAAAATAAATTAAAACAAATGAATCAATTAACTTTTATTGAATTGATGGATTTCATCATTAATTCATTTAATTTCCATAGTAGTTATAACTGCATCTTACAAAATCTCATTACTTGCTCCAAAGATTTCAATCACTATGCCAATTTGTAAATAACACTCAATTTTTCATACATCAAAATGTACCCTGCCTATGAGTTGCACTTGTTTAGAAAGTTTCTCAAACCTCTTTTAAAATCAAATCCTTTCAAACCCATGTCCATTTCAAGGATAAGTGAATCCAATAGAATTTTCAGACAAAAAGCTCAACATCCAAAGGGTCTAAAATTTGGTTCTGAAGCACAATACTCCATTCATAAGTGTCATCTTTGACAATCTTCTCCTTGTTATCTAGAAAGGACAACTTTTCATTTTGAAGAGGATCTCCATTTACGAGAATATCAATTCAAACCATTATTATAGAGTCCACATGTATCTTCATGGCAATTTTCTTTGTTCTAATCGAATGATTGATCCCAATTCCTCGAAACATCTCCACATCTTTTCTTAATAATGAAGGTGCCAGAATGATGTGCCTTTGCCCGTGGCCAATCACAACTATGTTGAAGACATTTGTGGCCTCCAAAACCTTCAATCATGCCTCCAAATGTGAAATGCATTTCCTGCGAATTTGGCATTCCATGAGATTACATTTCTTCTAGGGGCTTTGTCAAATAGTCACAATGCTTTGTTTCAGTAGTGGGTCCCGTTTCAACGCTCGCCCCAGTTTTGACCTCAGACACTGCACGTAGGGTTGGGTTTTGGGATTAACCCACAACATGAATATTTATTTATTTTTTGTCAAGTTTCCCTTCAGTTCCACTTAGGGATCAAGTTTCATCATCTTCGATTGATCATTTATTTTTATTTTTGGTTCCAAGGTTCAACCCGAACACGAAGTCCAACTGCACCCTATTATTTTGCATCTTTTTAGTTTTTTCTCTTTTTTGATATTTTATTTACTTTTTATGCATTTCAAACTTATTTAATTTTTATGATTTTTTAAATCTTTTAAATTCGAATTTAAAAGTTTTTTAAAATTTTTTTTAAATCTTTTAAAATTTAAAAGATTTATTTTTAATTTTATTAAATATTTTTAAAAGATTTGTTTTTATTATTTTTTTAAAATCCTTTTAAAACAATTTTTTTTTTAATATTATTATTATTTTTTTAACGGAGGGGGCATGAATCCCTTTTGTTGGCTATGACTTCTTTGCTCACAACATTCCTCTTTCCAAACAAGCAGAGTTGTAGGACCTTCAAATTAAAGTGTAGGATCAAAATTCAATCTATGTGGAGCATATGGAAGAGTAGAGTTTATTTAAGGTTTGAAAGATATTATTTTTTGGTGCAACTATTATATCTCGGAGGATGTTTCGAATGCATAATTCATTCCTCAATTTTGTATGAATTTTGTAATAGGGTTATCAGTTGGGCAATGTAGGGTGGCGGTACTGTAGTTAATTTTTTTAAAATTTTAGGGTGGTGGTACTGTAGCTAGGTTTTTTGATAATATGTTATGGATCCCCACTAGCGGGACAATTTTGTAATTCTTTTTAAATTATTCAAAACACGTTTTAAATCTTTTTGGGCTATAACTAGAGGTTTTCTTCCTAGTTCTTTCCTGCCGGTATGCCCTCTGAACCTGGATTTGTATATATATTTATATATTATTAATATATTAGAGTGGCTTGCCACTTTTATTAAATTTATATATATATATATATTTTAAATCTTTTAAAAGAATACAATTATTTATTTAATTTGAATTTTTTGTATTCTTTTATATTTTTCTCAATTTTCTATTTTTTTGTATTTTTGTGTGTTTTGATTTTTTTTTCAATGACTCTAAGGTGGAACAATGCGACAGACAAAGATGAAACCCAGATGAAAACAAACAAACATGAAACTAAAAAAAATGACACGAGAATCGAGCATGGTGAAAAGATGACAAAAGGATGGGGATGAAGATAGACGAAAAAGAGAAAATGAAAATGGCCAAAACTGAAGATTAAGAAGGAAACAAAGAGTGAAAAAGAAATGAGACAACGGATGCAGGAATCAAGACTAGGAAAAAATCAGGAACATGAACCTTGGAAAGGTTCTTTGTTCCGTTCCAGTCCGATACCTAATTCTGAACCAAAAAAAAGAAACACAAAGGAAGCAGAGATCAAAGTCCGGATAGAAATGAGAACTTGAACATTCCAAAGGTATAGAGTGCAAGTTCTAGTTTGAAACCTAAATCTGAAAAAGACAAAGAAAATGAACAAGGCATGAGAAAGGCTGAAAACAAGAATGAAAAAGCATGAAAACGACAAAAACCAAACAACAAAATGAAGGAAAACAAAGGGGGTCCCTGACTTTTCCAAGCAAAAAGTTGGGGCATGTATGCAGGGCATAATAGGATCCATGTTTGTCCATAAGTATTTTGCATAATACAACTTTCTAAGACTTATGAAGCTTGAAGTTCATATTGTGTTGTGCCTTATTGAAGTTATCAGGGGGTATAACTTAGATATGGTTATGGGAGCGTAATAAGATTCTCTCATTTGCCACTTTTGGGGTCTCACCTAGTGTACAGTGGATTTCACTAGCCTGTGTGAGCATGCATTGTTGTTTGCATAGTGGATAGTGGGTTTCAATTGTAAATGGATTTGGAAAAATAGCTAAGGCTTGTCCACACAAATCTGGACAAATAGACAAGGATTGATCCACCCCCCTTGTCCTTTATTTTCTTTCACTGAGTCTTTGACATTATATGATTGAACATATCTCGTCATTGTTGCATATATATGTTTAACATAGGCATATATCTCCTTGTGCCTTTGTTGGTTTTTCCATGAGATCTTAAATCTTGGGGACTTGATCATCCTCCTCGACCTTTTTCATATTATCCTTCCAACAATTGTACAATTATACCTCTCTTGATTGTCTACATTAGTGTGAGTTTGACACAAGGTCATCCTCTCACTAAAGTGGGAGCTAAATGTATTGTAGAAAAATGTATCCCTTTACATTTTCACACTTCGTTTGGGGCCCTCCTAATTAAATTGGACTTAATTAGGCCTTAATAATCCCTATTTTACATCTACAAGCCTAATAAACTACATTTTTTGAAGGGGAAACATGATAATAATTAATGCCAATTCATAACACTTTACCTTGAGTAATGTGTGTTCTAGGCATGGGTCCTCCCTAGACCTTTGAACCTAAATTTAAAATATGTTTTTGGTGGTATTTTAAGGTCCCCAAATCCATATTTCAATGTTGGATTGTAATATTTGAATTTTGGGAAATTAATGATACATTCCTATAAATACAAGGTTATTTTATAAGTTTCACTTAGAGAATTTTCAAGAAGCAAGCTAGAAAATTTTTATGAGATTTCAAGTGCAAGTTTACAAGAGAAAAGTTAATGATCAAGAGCATTCAAGAGAAAAATTATCAAAGATGTATTGCAACATTCTAGATCCAATCATCATGTCAAAATCTTCTTGCATCATGCATGTTTTTGGAGCTAGCATTGTGATGTAGGTTTCAATATCAAAGTCAAGCATTCAAAGCATTATCTCAAGTATCAAGATCCACATCCATTGAAACCATTTTATGTAAGTTGCATATCTAAATTCAAAGATTTATCCAAGGGTTTGTTGAGTGGTAACATAGCATTGTTCATTATTCATTCCCTCTTTCATGTTTTATTTCAATTCAAGATTTGATTAAAAAAATGGGGTTTGACCAAGGAAAATCCCCATTCACCAAAAAAAAAAAAAATCTCTTTTGTGTGTGTGCTGTAGATTTAGGTTGAAAAAGGATTGAAGACCTCTTGAAGTGCAAGATTGGAAACATTTATAAAGTTGAAAAAGTTTTCAAAGTTGTCAAATTGTGGAATCTCACCTAAAAATCTAATTTTTGACTTTTGGACATTGAAACCTGGAAAGTTCTTAAGCTACAAATCAACATTAGAGGCTCCTGAAAGTTGCTAAAAAACCTTGATAAAAGACCCATTTTTCCCATGGTCGAATGAGTCCTTGAAAACCTCTTGAAAGTAACTTTTGGTGATTGGTAAACATCATTCTTCCCTTCTCAGATCTATAGTAAGTTTTCTATTTCTGTCAATATTGAGCTTTATATTGTTGTCTCAAGTTTGAGTTGACATAATTAGGTTGATTTTCTATTTTTAGTTTTTCTCCCAAAAGTGTTGTTTGAACTTGACCCCCTCCTCAAGCATAAGGAAATATGAAGATTCTCACATTGAGTTGATTCACCTAAGGTTTGTTAGTCAATTCTTTGTGGGGATCTCATTTCCTAATGAGTATATAAAGATAGGTCCATCACAACCCTATTGTCCTTGTGGTCACGAAAAAAGTATCCCTTGTTTCTTGCTTGATTTGGGAATAATTGATTATAAATTGGACTTAATGAGGCCTTGGTTTAGTTTTGTGAGTTGTTTTAAACATCCACACTAGTTCTTGGACCATTGCAAATTGAATAAAATGCATCTAACGATGTCTTGTAAAGGTGTTGTAAAAGACTTTCACACTTTTCTAGACTAATGGACACATAAAATGTATCTATATTTTCTTGCTTGATATGGGAATAATTAATGAAAAATTGGACTTAACTAGGCCTTGATTTAGTGTTATGAGGTTTTTTTCACATCCACATAAGGTCTTGGACCCTTGCAAATTGAATAAAATGCATCTAGCGATGTCTTGTAAAGGTGTTGTGAAGTGTTGTAAAAGACTTTCACACTTATCTAGACTTAATGGACCTATCTTTCCCCTAATTCAATGTTATAAAATGAATTTAATTGCATCTTCACATTAATCTATAAGGCTTGTAGATTAAACCTAATTATAATCTAGTGTCGTAATGTGTCTTACACATTCACATTGGATGTTGTGCCTTTCTAGGCTATGTGGACCTCATTTCAATTATGTAAAGTGTATTTAAAAACACTTTCAAATTGAACTTTGTGTCCTTATCTTTAATTTCCCCTTACATCATCATTAATAGGCCCCTATGGCCCCGTATTGTGCATCACAAGACATAATTTGATCAAAGATTGGACTAGAACAACCTAGAAGCCCAATTTCTTCACTCCCCAACAATCTAGCTGGAAAAATAACCCCTATGGGACCAAGTCACCCATCTGGGTGAATTAGTCCCATCCTGGTGACTTAGTCCCATTTGGGCTATTTTTGAGGTTCAGATAGGAAAAATTGGATTTTAAGTTTATTTTTTCTTCATGTCGGCCTTGGAGATCAAATTAATGGGAGAATTAGGTGGATTTCCTATAAATACAAGTATCTAAACCCTAATTAATTATTCATTCATAACTCAATCATCTTATTTAGCATTCATCTTCTCAAGCAATTTAGCGTTTTAGCATTCTAAGTCATCTTGAGATAGCTTTCAAGGACATTCAAGGGCATAATCTTCATCTATTACTGCAAAAATTCAAGATCTGTCATCATGGAAAGTCTCTAATTCCACTGTTTCATGCTTCATTTTCTTATTTCTTTATTTTGGTTTAATTACCTAAAAACCTTGGGGTTTGACCAAGGCAAACCCCCATGCCCTAACATCCAACATTTCTCTCTTTCCTTATGTGTTTGTAGATTTAGGTATATTAAGGACTTAGAAATCATTGAAGAATAGTTTGAAGACTTATTAGAGTCATCTTCCTCCTTGCAAGATCATAATATCCACAAAAAGTCACTTATAGAGCCAAAAATTAGAGTGCCAAAGGTGGAAACATGTCAAGAACTAAAGTGCAGATAAAGGGCTTTCATTTCCACTTTCAGATTTTCAGAAATTTAAAAGTGGACTAAGTCGCCAATATTGGAAACTTAGTCCCACAATAATTTTTTTTTTAGAATTTTTTGTAGATCTGGATACCCATTTGGCTGAAATAGATTGCGATGCAGTTTTCCAGACTTGGGACTAAGTCGCCTAGAATGGTTTAAGTATCCTAGTAGGCCAAATTTTTAGGATCAGTAGCATTTCTAGTCTCCATTCTAGTCTACAACACATTTCCAGGTGCATGCTTTCTGTTTTTCTTTTTTGTTTTACTTTGATTGCATTTCTATTCATCTTTCTAGGTGTTTTGCATACAACACTGTGTTTTCAAAAACTTGCATTTCTTTAGTTTTACATTAATAATTCGTTTCCTTTATTAGTTTATTCCATTTAGGCATATTCCATCCATTCTTGGATTGATTTTGAGTGTGGACATTTCCCATTTTGGCCCATCTTTCTCCTTTTAGGTGAAAACCCTAGAAGTGAAAGAAAGCATTAGGGAGCCAAAATCTTTGTCCACAATCCTTCATTCCATATTGGTGAACCTACATTTTTCCATGTTTCACCATCTACCACATCTTAAGTTGAAATTACATCATCACTCACATGTGAAGAAGGAGGTACACCATATTTCCCATCTCAACTTCAAGGTATGTCATCTATTCCATATTCAATTGAAGTTATTTCATCTATCCCATCTCATTTAAATATTCATGAAATTCCTAATATTGAGAAAAAATTATCTTTGAGAAAACCACCTAGAATTTTGCATAGAAATACCAAGTATTTGATTGATATTGATGAGAATATTTTGCAGCCAATGGAAGGTAAGATTCCAAAACGTACTTGTAGAAGATATGCTCATAAGATTTGGAGAGTGTTCTTTGAAAATTTAAATGAGACCACAAGATGTCAACTATTTGTTGAAATGGTATAAAGTATAAAGCATAGGTCCATCATAAATATTCTTGGGTTAAGAACATCAAAGGCTTCAAGTAAAAAATCTATTGTCATCTAATGAGTGCATATGAGAGTGTGGGTAACACCTCACACACAAAATATAATAATGTCACATGACATGTCATTACATCAAAAATAGTAAGTAATCAAATGAGAAAAGCTCGTCTCATTAGAAAGATGATTCAAGAATTGAGAATTAATAGAAAAACTTTAGCAAGAGTTGTTGGAAGGCGCCGAAGAATCAAGGGAACTGATGCCAATGAATTATGGGAATTCTCGAAGAGACTACCATGAAAAGATAAACCAATTGTTGGAGAATTGATATCACTAATTGAATAATTTTGGAAGAATTACAAAAGGGTATATATGAATCAAAGGGATGTGGTAAGAAGGAGAATTGGGAGTTGAAATCGTGAGCCACATCCAAAGAATTTTTTGGATACAACTCAAACTCATTTTTTTGTAAATTTATAGAGATGTATAATTAAATTAAAAAATTTCAAAGATATTTTGAAATGCTAAAACCTTTCTATTTCAAAATAAGTCACACATGCAATAATTTTCGTTGTATATTACATATTGAATTTTCTAACCATTTTGATGTTTATTGATCAATATGTTTAGATTTGCATACTAAAAATGTTTTTTAAGATTGTAGCATGCATGCCCCACCAACATATTCAAGGGAATTCATATCAACAACTTTATGTGAAATAGAGGAAGGTCAAATATTCTATAGAAAATTATGCTTGGATGGCACATGCCAACATTACGGTGGCTTGCAAGATATATGTGAACATATGTAAAGCACACATGTGGTTGGAAATGAACTAGTAGAGTTTGACCAATATAAAAAAAATGGCCTACAATACAAAAGATGGAAAAGAAGAAAAGATTTGTGATTTGGTTATCAAGAGATTTCAGTGTATTAGTTTATGTCTACATTTCATGATAGTATAGTGTATGAGTATGCAAGGCATACCCCTAGAGCTCAATGGTTGGACTTGCAATTCAAGTTATGTAAGGACACATTTCCACTTGGTAGCATTGTTTCAGTCATCAAATTTTTAGAGAACTATAGTCTACAACCACAATGTGAATGGTTTAATCACAATTTTACAACTCCACACAGGTTTCTATATTTGTGCACATCACATTCATTCACGCGAATGATAATATAGAGGATGAAAAAATTATCATAAGGGAGTATCATTTTTATATTAGTGATGATTGCATACATTCTATGGAGTTCATGCAAGGTTGCTTTAAGGTGTTCTAAAATGATTTGGCTAGAAGGGGCATATCATTCAATCAATGTATCATATGGTCAGATAACTATGTATCACAATTTAAGAACTCATGAATGTTCTATTGGTTGAGCAAGATGTATAATATTATAGGTGTTCAACATATGTGGAACTTTTGTGAGGTTAGGCATGGAAAGGGGAACCATGATGGTGTAGGAGCATGTATCAAAATATACATAGCATGAGAAGAGTTAAAGTATAAAGACAATGCAAAGTTGATAGATGCAAAATCAATTATCAAGTGGTGTAATGATTCGATGGGTCTAGGTAATGAAGGTAAGTATTCAGTTCATAGATTTTTTGTTTGAGAGATGTTACTAACATTGCACCATATGAGGATTGTTGTACACTGACAGGATCAAGTGAGATAAACTCTTTTAGAAGCTCAAATTTAGGTTCATGGAATATCCATACACAAAATATGGCATGCTTTTTTTCTTCATGTACAATTCAAGCTTGGAATGAGTGTGAGTCAAATGAGTGGGTTGGAAAATCGTGGTTAAGTTATCTTAGCCCACTTGACATGAAACGACCCCTTATGACACTGGAACTAGCACAGATGGAATCATTTGTTGACTTTAACCACATATAAAATCTAGTTCAACTAGGTAATATATCTACTTGCATAGTTTTTGAAATTCCTAATGTTATCTTACTTTGTAGTGTTCTGCATATCAATCTAGGGAATGTTTATGTAGTTATTGTAGATGAAGACAATGAAGAGGGAACAATACATTACTTGTGTCATTGTGTTGAGACCAAAAATAAATTGGAGGCCCCAATTAAAAATGGAGAAAACATCAAATACCCTACAGGATCAATGATTGTTATTGGAACATGGATTAGAAGGTACCCACATAAGAGTTTTAATGTTTGGTTGTTTCAAGAATTTGACACACATTAGAAGATACTTCATTAATCGAACCTTATCATGGCATCCAATGTTCATTTGATACAATATCAAGGTATACCTTTGAACAAGACCTTGTGGAAGTTGTATGAGTTTGACCATGAGGCAATACTTAACACAATAAAGAGTAGGAGTAGACCCAGATGGTTCATTGGATTAATTTGTAAGTATGCACATTGATTTTGTAAAGTCATGTTATTGATATTAATGCATTGCAATTGATAGTTAGACCTTTTGTTTCTATATTTCAAGTTTACATATGTTTTGGTTCCAATTTTACATATGTTTGTCTTTTTTTTGCTGCTACATTCTTACAAATATATGGTGAATATTGGGCAGATTATATGCATATTATGGTTTCGCCATTTGACCATCTAGAGACCTCAATTTGTAAGCTTGACCTTTGCAGCCCTATTCAGATTTGGGAGACCCTTCCTCAACCATCATTTCACCTAAAAAATCAACCATTTCCATCATATCCATCCAAGATTTATCATATTTCCCTCATCTTAGCATTTTCATCCATTATCATAAGCTAGTCATCACAACCATAATCCTTAGACCTTGGTCCTATTGGCCATTAGCCTATCCTTATTATCTTATCATTTCCATCATCTTCCTATAAAATCTATATCCTATCATATCATATCCAATCTTTATCATCTTTTATTCTATCTCATCACCCAATCATAATCCATATCATATCTTATAAAAAACAATCTTATCAAGAGTCTATGAAATAAAAAAGGAATCTTCTCTAAAAACACTTTAAAAGAAGCAGAAAAAAGTGAATGAGATAGATAATGTATTGAATGAAGATTCTTCTTTCTCTTGAGAAATTTCAAGGAAGTTTCCTATGCAATATGTGGAATGGGCAAATGAAAATGGAGAAGTGGAAAAACTCAAGTGGTTTTGTATTTGGTAAGAATTTGTGCAGGAAAAGAAAGTGAGAGATGATGCTATAGGTGGATTTAAACAAATTAAGTCAAAGATTCTTGAACTGAAGACTTCCATGGGGAAAATATAATTGGAAATAGATGATAAGGAAGAAGAAATATCAAATGTAAGTGCAAAAAAAAGAGAATCGATGCAGTGGACACATGAAAGTATTCAAGACATTGAAAACTCTATCAAAAAAAGGGATGTTATTGTCCTAAGCATTGATGACAAAGTAGTTAATCTAAAGCTCAAAGTAAAAAATGTGAAAAAGAAGTTAGAAGATCATGAAAAGGAATACCAAGGGGTGTTAATAGGTAATAGTAGTAGAGATGAGGAAAAATGTGTGGATGGTCAAGTTGCAAATGCACAAGCAATATTTGGAAGTGTTGAAATTGAATCAAAACAACTAAAGACTAAAATTAACCACTTAGAAAAGGAATTAAACATAAGAAGAAGATTTTATTTTCAATGAAAAGGAGGTTAGTCTGATCTTAAAACACTTGAAAAAGAAGCATACCAAAATGAATGAGATAGATAATGTATTCAATGAAGATATTTTCCTACTCTCGAGAAGTTGAGGAAGGTGCATGTGTAGATTCTTATTTGTTCATCGTGTGAACAAACTAATAGTTCCAACACATCTGGATGGGTATGTTTAGGCTAGGTATGGTCATGCTTTACACCCAACACATGCCAAAATAGTTTGAGCTACATTGTACCAGTGATATCCCTTAAGAGTCTAAAGTGAAAAAAGGAAACAATATTTTTTGAGATGTTACTCAAAAATCATGTCACTTAAAAACATTTCATTTGAGGATACATAATAACATAGGTCCCCTCTACAATAACCTCTCTTAGTTTTGGTATCTTTGATGTGTTTTCCCATGGTGTCCAATTTTTAGTTGATGGGAAAAAGGTTAGATGCATGCATTGTAAAGTTGCAAAGGAGTGTAACTTTTGTTCTGCTCCTCATGTGACCAAACTGAAAGTTCCAAAACATATAGATGGGTATGTTTAGGCTAGGCATGGTCCTATTTCACACCCAAACATGCTGAAATAGTTTGAGCTGCATTGTACTAGCGATATCCCTTAAGAGTCCAAAGTTTAAAAAGGCGACAATTTTTGATGAGTTGTTACTTGGAAATCATGTCACTTAGAAACAATCTGTTTGAGGCTACGGGATCACATAGGGCCCCTCTACAATAAAATATCTTGGTTTTTGATATAAACTTAAGGTGTTTCCTAGTGGTGTCCATTTTTCAATTGATGAAAAAAGTGTCAAATGCATGCAGTGTAAAGTTGCAAAGGGGTGTAACTTGTGTTCTCCTTGTGTGACCAAACTGACAATTCCAACATGTTTGGATGGGTACATTTAGGCTAGGTATGGTTTGATTTTGCACCCAAACATGTCAAAATAGTCTGAGCTACATTGTACCGATGATATCCCTTAATAGTCAAAAGTGGAAAAAGGTAGAAATATTTGATGAGTTGTTACTTGAAAACCATGTCACTTAGAAACATTTTGTATGAGGATACAAGATGGAGTAGGGCCCCTCTAAAATAACCTCTCATTTTTTGATATCTCTAAGGAATTTTTTGGTGGTGTCCAATTTTTAGTTAATGGAAAAAGGGTTAGATGCATGTAGTGTAAAGTTGTGAAGGGGTGTAATTTTCATTTTTCTCCTTGCACGTGACCAAACCGATAGTTTCAACACATTGGGATGGGTACGTTTAGGCTATTCATGGTCTTGTTTCATACCCAAACATGTTGAAATAGTCTAAGCTACATTGTACCAGAGATATCTCTTAAGAGCCCAAAGTGCAAAAGGTAGCAATCTTTGATGAGCTGTTACTCGGAAACCATGTCACTTAGAAATATTTCATCTGAGGCTACGAGATCATGTAGGTCCCCTCTACAATAAACTCTCTCAATTTTTGATATCTTTGAGGTGTTTTCCCATGGTGTCCAGTTTTTAGTTGATGGAAAAAGTCAAATGAATGTAGTGTAAAGTTCCAAAGGGGTGTAACTTTCATTGTGCTCCTCATGTGACCAAACCAATAATTCCATCATGTTTGCATTGGTGGGTTTATGCTAGGAAAATTCATGTTTCACACTCAAACATGCCAAAACAGTTTGACCTACATTGTACCGACGTAGTCTCTTAAGAGACCAAAGTGCAATATTTGAGGACCTATTACTTGGAAACTATTTCACTTAGAAAAAAAATTTCCAACCCTACAAGATCATGTCAGTCTCCTCTACAATAACCTCTCTCAATTTTTGAATTGTCTAAGGCATTTTCTTGTGGTGTCTAGTTTTAAGTTGATGGAAAAAGTGTCAAATGCATGTAGTGTAAAGTTGCAAAGGGGTATAGCTTTTGTTTTGTTCCTCGTGTCACCAAACTAACAATTCCAACACATCTATATAGGTATTTTTAGGCTAGGAATGGTCCTATTTTTCACCCAAACATACCGAGACAGTCTGAGCTACATTGTACTGGGGATATCCCTTAAGATTCTAAAGTGCAAAAAGGAAGAAATATTTGACGATTTTTTACTCAAAAACCATGTCACCTAGAAACATTTCATCTAAGGCTACAAATCATGTAGGGCCCCTCTACAATAACCTCTCTTAGTTCTTGATATCTCTAAGGCATTTTCTTGTGGTGTCCAATTTTCAATTGATGGAAAATGGGTCAAATGCATGGAGTGTAAAGATTCAAAGGGGTGTAACTTTCATTCTACTCCTTATGTGACCAAACCAATAGTTCCAACATGTCTGGATCAATGGTTTTATGCTATTAAAGGTCTTGTTTTGCACCCAAACATGCCAAAACAATCTGAACTACATTGTACCAACAATGTCTCTTAAGAGACCAAAGTGAAAAAAAGGAGAAATCTTTGAGTTATTACTCAGAAACAATGTCACTTAGAAACAATCCATTTGATGCTACGAGATCATGTAGGGCCCCTCTATAATGATATCTCAGTTTTTTATATCTATAAGGCATTTTTTCATGGTGAAAGTTTTTCGAATGCTCCAAAAACTATTAGATGCATGTAGTGTAAAGTTGCAAGGTAGGTTAATTTTTTTTTCTTTGTGGGGCCAAATCATTAGTGCCAACATGTCTAGTTGGGCACAACTATGCTAGGCATGGTCACTAGCCTTCATTGTAAAAGGCTCATAGTCTTTCCTATTCAAAGGGTCACAACTTTTTTCCTTTGAAATGTCACATCCTAAATCATATAATCACTATTCATGAGATCCTAAATTAGTTTATTTGCAATATTTCCTAAGGTTGTATTCTTAATTATATTCTTGAAGGATGAAATGGATTTCTTTCTTAATGATAAATTCTTTTCCCTTTTATGTTAGTGCTTGTCAACCTAGAAAGCATTTCAACAAACAATGTTCTTAATACACATGGAGTAATCTTGTTGAAGATACATATAGTCATGAAACAAACAAATAGATATATGTAATACATGAAGTATGAGGCATACACGTGAATACACGTAATATGTGAAGTATACACAGGAAGTATGAAGCATACATGTGAATACATGTAATACATGAAGTCTACACAAGAAGCATGAAGCATACATGTGAAAACATGAAGTATACACGAGACGAATGAACCATACACATGAACACATGAAGTATACACAATAATCACGAGCATACTTGTGAATGGTAGCATGAAGCATACACATGTAATGGTAGATGTCTTCCAAGAATTATATGACAAACTTCTAGAGGTATGAGGTCACATGTAATAATGTCTTTGCTCATTTTTTAGTTGCATACTTCAAAGTGCATTGTATAATTACATGAATTTCCTCACCATGCTATAATGATCCTACAAAGTGTGGGCTTAGATGTGTAGCGGTAGAGAGACCTAAGTGTTAGATTACATCATGTATTATTATATTCATATGATTGATTTAATTTTCAATAATCTTAGAGGAGAATAATGTTGAAACTTTATATATTTGCAATTATATAAGGGAAGAGTACATGTAATACAATTGGACTTTAAATATTTGAAGTAAACCATCTACCAATATCCATTGAAGTGTAGATTTATAATGCAAATATGGACACCATCAACAAAAAATATGTTTATTAACTAAATATCCATATAGGTATACATCAATATTTGTCAATATAAGTATAACATATATACAAAATAGCCATATAGGCTTACAATAATTCCATATAGGCACACAATTCCAACTATATGCAATAAAAAATATATATCCACAAATGCAATATATGCATACAACAAAGGAATCCAATAAATAGTCATTCCCCTCTAGGTGAAGAAAATATTTCACGAGCAACATTTGATATTTGAGAGGATGGAGACACATATGAGAGTGGTCTACTTCAAATCCAAGGGTTGCTCCTCCTATTTAGTTCATTGTGGAGCCTTAGTTGTTACAATAAAAATTATAGACATTAATATATAGAAATTACATTATAGAAAGTGAAATATTTAACAAAATAATAACTTACCACCCCCAAATGATCTCTCTCCTCATTTTCCATAGTAGTAGGATCAAGCTATGGCATTCTAATGTCCTATAGAAACCATCCAAATAGAAATTAAACTACAAATCAATAATCATTTATTTTTCAATAATAAACAACTATAACAATGAATGTAATTTGAAATTTACTAATCTATCTCATACCCCCCATCAAAGGCATGGAGCTATCAATTATGGAAGAAAAACCATGCTCCATTTCCATATGAACATCAGGATGTGTCTCTACCTACATCATCTAAAAATAAAATAACATTATTCAATTACGAAAACTAGAATAGCAATGCAGGTCATGGCTTATAATGTATGAGATAGTGAACAAAATTTTGAGTACTTTGGTTGACATGTATGAAAAATGCCGTAACATAGAAAAGGCAACAAAATTTTTGAATTTTTTTTGACTAAATTGTTTGATAAAATGCTTTGGTAGACATGTATGGAAAATGTGGTAGAATAGACAAGGCAGTGAGTTTTTTGAAAAAATACCTCAAAGAAATGTGGTCTCATGGTGATGGACATCACCATGAGACCACATTTCTTTGAGGCATTTTTCAAATAGATCATTTCATTTTCTATGCTATTGCTTACTATTATGGTTTGAAATTTTTTTCCAAGAATCCATAGTTTGTTTGGAAACACCTATTTTATTCTTTTAAACATAGCAGCAAGGAAGTGAACTGTTTGATAAAATTATTTGGTAGAAATGTATGGAAAATGTGGTAACATAGATAGGGCTGTGAGCTATTTGAAAAAATTCCTCAAACAAATGTGGTCTCATAGTGATGTCCATCACCATGAGACCACACTTATTTGATGCATTTTCTCAAACAAATCATTGCCTTGTCTATGTTATTGCTTACTATTATGCTTTGATATATTTTTTCCAAGTATCCATAGTTTTTTTGAAAGCATCTATTTTAGGATTTTAGCCATAGTAGCAAGGAAGTAAACTGTTTGATAAAATGCTTTGGTAGACATATATGGAAAATGTGGTAGCATAGACAAAATGAGCTGTTTGAAAAAAATACTCAAAGAAATGTGGTCTCATGCTGATGGAAATCATCATGAGACCACATTTATTTGAGGAATTTTTTTAAAAAGTTGATTTCCTTGTCTATGTTATAGCTTACTATTATGCTTTGATAGATTTTTTACAAGCATTTATAACATAGACAAGGCAACAAATTGTTTGAAAAAATGCCTCAATAAAATGTGGTCTCATGGAATACCATGGAAAAATATTACAATTGGAAACTACTCCTAGTTATCAGTTATGCAATGTGAAGTAACTACATAACTACTTATGTTGACTTTCTAAAAAGTTGTATTGTAATCAAAATTTTGTCATCTATCAACATCTAGTTATTAGTTATGCAATGTGAAGTAATGATTTGAGTTTGAAATATGTGCAATGCAATGTAATCAATGATATGAATATAAACTACAAAAATTTATTAAGTACAATTCATTAGTTAAACTCTTTATTTTATTAATTGAGTGAAGCTTCAAACTCCAACTCCACTAGGAGGTGTTGCCATGAAATATCCAAGATTAACCTATTCAACATCCAAAATCAGATATTAGAATACCATTCATATAAAAATACTATTCACATGTAATATTTATAATTGTTTACTAGTTACATACCTCAGCAGTACATTTCGTAGTGTAATATGGAGGTGGAGAACTGCTAAAAACTTAATGAATGCTATGACCCTCAAATTTCATTACAATCATTAAACTAAATTAGCTAATCTTACATTTCAAAAATGAAATGTAATATATTAAATTCAATGAACTTGCTAACATTTACCTGAGTATCAAGGCTGAAAGCCTCATTTAGGAGGGCATTTTTCATCACCAACTATTGAGCTGCAAATATACCCTGCGCACCTATGTTTTGACTATCTGTGGGGTCATAACCACATGCCAGCCTGAAATCATAACAAATATGAGGTGGAACCCTACTCTAATTCTCCCCCAAATCATGTTGTGTTGTAGGAATGGAATGCTCTATGATGCTCTGGGTCAAGGAACTAATGGACTATAGTGTCTTGACCTAAACACTCTCCTTCACAGTAGAAGGGATAGCCACATGCTCATAGGCTGGTCTAGTGAGTTCTCATCTCGTTGGTCATTGTGGGTCTAGATGTTCCCCTAGTCTATCATGTGCACACCCCCCACATCTACCCTAGAAGTCCCGCATATCAAAATATTTTGGCACTTTATTGAGGACAAACTCATAGTAGAGATTCCTCAAAAAATATTGTGGGACCTCATTATTGTTGCACGAAGGATGGTCAAAATCCATCCACCACCTCTGCCAAAAATGGTTCTCTATCCCTTGGTGGTTGCACCAATGGATAAGGAACCTCTTACTTGTAGGGTGTAGAGGTTGATTTGTTTGTGGGTTTGTGAAAAGGGAACACAAGTCAAATTTTGTAATTTTGTAATTTTATTTTTGACTTGTTTATAAGATAACTTATGTACATAGAATTGTCTAAACTCTCTCCTCTTATCCCACCAAGTAGATATTTTCTTACTAATTGAATCTACATTTGATAAGATAGATTCAAGAGATTGAGCAAGCACGACTCTATGCAAGGTTGAACTTATAGGATCTTTCAACCTTGCATTATGTCCTCAATTTGTTTTTTGTTATTTTCAATTTTCCCCATTAAATTTTCTTGTGTTTTAGGGGCATATTGAGGAATTATTGGAGATGCTTTTGTTGGGGTTGTTCTTTAGAAAGTATTTTGGGTTGAGGTGATAGAGGATTTTGAGGATTAGGAGGTTGATTATCAAATATTGTAAATTAAATAAATTTACATCAAAAAACTTATTAAATCTACACATTTAGAAACAAATTCACACACACAAAAAAAAAAACTTACTCCTTTGACCTCCCCAATGTCATGGTGAAATTTTGATGAATAATTAGTGAGGATTTGGTGAATAATTTTACCTCTAATAACATGAACATGCTCTCAAGGGTTTACAAAGTGTAGGTTTGAAGAAAATTGTATAAAATAAAATGAGCAAATGTTAATTTTTTTGTTTATATAACTTATAATGAGCTTTCATTATAATGTGAGTGTGTTATGGCCTTGGTGTGGCCGAGCCTAAGGTTCAATCACACCAAGCCATAACATGAGCACATTATAACACAAGCATGTTATAACATGCTTGTGTTATGGATTTTTTAGAAAATCAAAGATGGGTGGCCACAAATTGGCCCCCCATCTTTTTGCCCCTCCCCCACCATGGGAAAATGGATTGGGGATATGAAAAGCTAAGAGATGTTATTGTAGAGGGGCCCTACATGATCTTATAACTTTAGATGAAATAGTTATAAGTGACATGTTTTTTGAGAAATGGCTCGTCATAGTTTATTTATTTCTACACTTTGGTCTCTTAAGAGAAATCATCGGTGTAATGTAGCTTGGAATGTTTCAACATGTTGGGATATGAAATAGGACCTTGCCTATCATAAGCCTACCATCTAGACATGTTGGAACTGTTGATTTTTTCACACAACAAACAAAACAAAAATTATGCCACCTTGCAGCTTTACACTATATGTATCTAACACTTTTTCCATCAACTGAAAATCATCACCATAAGCAAATGGATTGGAGCTATAAAAGATTGAGAGAGGTTATTGTAGAGGGGCCCTACATGACCATGTTCCTTTAGACAATTTTTTTTAAGTACCATGGTTTTCAAGAAAAATCTTGTCAAATTTTTAAACTTTTTCACACTTTGGTCTCTTAAGAGAAATCGTCAGTGCAATGTAGCCTGGAATGTTCAGGCATGTTGGGTTGTGAAACAAGACCTTTCCTAGTGTAAACCTACCCATTCAAACATATTGGAACTATTGATTTGGTCACATGATGAACAAAAAAAATTTATGTCACCTTGCAATGTTACACTACATGCATAGAGGCATCTTAATGGGAAACGAAAAGGGGTCTATCATTACACAAGAAGGAGAATAGAATCATTACCAAGAACTAGGTGTTACTAGTACTAATCAACTTGGCTAGAACCTAAATATGAACCTTTCAATTATGAAGGAAGAAGTTGTTAGTTTGATAGAGAATGAACACTTTACAATTGAGACTAAATAAATAGAAGCATATGATAACTCTATATCTTAGAGAAGAATCTTAAGAATATCAAGAATGAAGTGAAGAGATAAAATAATATGGTTATTGCAAATGATTCATATTTTTCAAAAAATGTGAATGTTGACATGGATACATCAACCTTGCAAGATAAAAATCCATTCAAAGTGAATGAAGGGGCAATTTACAATGGATACATCAATTTTGCAATTGATAAGAGTTCATTTAAATTGCAATGAAAAAGGTGGAGATGGAAGTAGAGATGTGAATATTTCTTGAGCTAAGACAAAGGGAAAACAATAGAACAAAACTAGTCAAGGTCAAACATAAAAGGTAGAGCACAATCCATTCATGAGGACAATCCATACCATGAGTTGTAATGATAATGAATAGTCAATTTTCAAGCACAATGCAAGAACAATAAAAGTCAAATAATATGAAGCATGGAGGGAAATGATCTTGATATTATGAGGACAAACCTACAAAATATGATAATTGGATAGAAATGTCACAAGGAAGAGATGGTAAGGTGACAGTTTTCCATGTTCAAACTTCTTAGACCTTCAAATATTGAGGGAAAATTTGCTGATTAGTCAAAGAAGAGGTAAAGGGTGCATTAAAATATAGGTTTCCAAAATTTCTATAATCTCCAATATCCTATACACATACCTTTCTTTTTCAAGGAATGCAAGAGTGAAGGAAAGATAATTGGAGAGGTATATTATGAAAATCATTTTTCTCTTTAGGAAATTTCTTTATCTTCAATATTTTCATTTTGATCTATAGTATAAATTCCCTCTCATAACTATCATTCAAACCTTATACTTTTCTCCTCATAAATCTACTACTAATACATTCCTTATGATTCCCTATTATGTTATATTGACCTTTTGGTTGTATAGTGGTATGTGTAGGTCATATTTTTCTTTATGTCCTTTTGATTATCTCATTGTCATGGAATTTATCTCCATGAATGTAACCCTTCTACTATGTTTTCCAAACTGAATTGTATGAAGAGTTTCAATTGGGGTATTGATAGTTCATTTTGGTCTCATTTTGACTTGATAGTTAAACAAAAAAAAAAGATAGTGAATGTAATTTTTATCACAACAAAGTCCACTATGTACTATTTTAAAAAAACCTACCATAAATATGCATATAATCTTCCCTCTATTCATTGTATATGTGTAAAAAAAGGGTTTATCACTATCTTTTGGATTTTTATGATTGGAGTGTCTTCACTCTTGACTACAACTTGATCATACCCATCCTATAAAAATAATGTCCCTTTCTCTTATTTTAAATCTATCGCATATAAGTAGTATCTATGACATGGACTATCCTATGACTTGCAATCTAGAGTTGTCATGTTTTAAAATCCTTATCAAAACTATCACCTTTTTCCTTCTCAATACAAATTTCTAAGTTTCCACTCTCACCAAGTCTTTCTTGTTAACTCATGCATGATAGCAATTAAAGTTATCATAAAATTATCAACAAAATCAAAGAAATATTTGCACCTATATTTAGAATATAGTCTTGAGTATGGGAAGGTGTATGAAAAACTAATCCTTGGTGTAGATTCCTCCCTAGATGTTTTTTAATTTATTTCCATTATAATGGAGCAAGAGGGAGGAAAAAATTTCAAGCACCAAAACCTCTTATTTTAGCAAATGCAGAAAAAGTCCACCCAAAAGTATGACATGGACTTAAGTGAAATCCAACAACAAGAAAATGAGAAAATTTATGTTAAATAGGGGCAGTAAGTCATTCCTATGCCATATGAAATTCATACCCAAAACATAAGTAAATTTGAAATATGATAGTGAAAGGTCTAACTATCAACTGCAATCCATTAATATCAAAAGAAATATTGAAAAAATGGAAACAAAAATAGTTTTATATTTTATTCATGATTAATGTAAAAAAATGAAACATATGGATTGTGTTGGATTGAGTTAGAATGACTTGAAGAGGTTTAAATCTATAAAATAATGACACAAAAAAGTTATCAATAACATGAATTTACAAATTCAATGTACATACTTACAAATTAATCCAATGAACCATTCAAGTATGCTCTACTCTTTATTGTGTCAAGTATTGCCTCATGGTTAGACTCACACACCTTCCACAAGTTCTTATTCAAAGGTTTAACCCCATATTTGATCAAATAAAAGTGGATGCTATGACAAGGTTTGAATAATGAGGAATCTTGTGAAGCGTGTCAAAGTCTTAAACAACCAACCTGAAAAATTCTTAATTGGGTACCTTCTAATCCATGTTCCAATAACAACCACCAAGCCTATAGGGTATTCAATGTTTTTCCCATCTATAATTGGGCCCTCCAATTTATTTTTAGCCTCGACACAATTACATAAGTAATAATCAATTACCTCTTCATTATCTTCACCTACAATAGCTGCATAAACATTCCCTGCATTAATATGTGCATCACATTAGATGAATTTAGTCAACATTATGAAAACACTACAAAGTAAGATAACATTAGGAGATTCAAAACTATGCAAGTAGATGTATTACTTGGTTGAACTAGATCTGATATGTGATTAAATTCAACTGATGATTCCATCTGTGTTAGTTGTAGTGTTGTTGGGAGCCAATACATGTTAAGTGGGCTTAAAAATTTTAACCACCATTCACCAGCCCACTCCTTTAACTTACAATCATTCTAGGGTTGAAGTGTACATGAAGAACAAAAAAATGCCATCTTCCACATATGCATACTCCATGAACATGCATTAGAGCTTCTAAAAGAGTACATAGCTCACTTGATCCTGTCAGTGTACAACAATCCTCATATTTTGTAATGTTAGTATCACCTATAAACCAAAAAAATCTAGGAACTAAAGACTAACCGTCATTACCTAGACCCATCAAAGCATTACACCACTTGATGATTGATTTCACATCTATCAACTTTGCATTGTTTTTATACTTTAAATCTTCTAATACTATGGCTCTTTTGATACATCCTCCTACACCATCATGCTCCCCCTTTCCATGCCCAACCTCACAAAATTTACACATATGCTAAACATCTATAATATTATGCATCCTAGTCAACCAATAGAACATCTGCATGATTTCTTGAATTGTGATGCACAGTTACCCATCCATATGATATGTTGATGGAATGATATGCCCTTTCTATCCAAAACTTGGTAGAAGACTTGAAAGAAACCTTTCATGAAGTCTAAAGAATGTGTGCAATGATCATTGATATAAAAATGGTGCACCCTTATGATCTTTTTGTCATCCTTTGTACTCTCACTGGCAATGCTTTGTACACAAATATAGAAACCTATGTGGAGTTCTAATATTGTGATAGCACCTCATGTTGTGGCTATAGACTATAGTTCTCTACAAATTTGATGATTGAAATAATGCTACCAAGTGGAAATACATCTTTGCATAACATGAATTGCAAGTCCAACCATTGAGATCTATGGGTATGCCTTGCATACTCATACACTATACTATCACGAAATATAGACATAAAAGGATACACTAGAATATTTTGAATAACCTATAGCATAGAAAAAAGTATTTCTTGCCTGATATGGGAATAATTGATGATAAATTGAACTTAATATCACCTTGGTCTACTTTTGTGAGGTGTTTTACACATCCACATTAGATCTTTGACCCTTGCAAATTGAATACAATGCATTTAATGATGTCTTCTAAAGGTGATGTAAAGTGTTGTAAATGACTTTCACACATTTCTAGACTTTTATTAAGAATATAAGACTAATGGACCTATTTCCCCCTTAATTCAATATTGTAAAATTTATTTAATTGCATTCTCATATTGATCTAGAAGGCTTGTAAATTAAACTTAGTTTTAATCTAGTGTTGTAATGTGTTTTACACATTCACATTGGATGTTGTACCTTTTTAGGCTATGTTGACCTCATTTTAATGTTGTAAAGTGTATTTAATCACACTTTCACATTGAAATTTGTATCCCTAGCCCTAATTACCCTTTACATCATCATTAATAGGCCCCTATGACCTCATATTGTGCATCTTGAGGCTTATTTTGATCAAAGACTTGACTAAATCATCATATAAACCTGATTAATTCACTCCCTAACATCCCAGCTAGAAAAAGAGCCCCTATGGGACCCATTCACCACTTTGGGTGAATGATTCCCATCCAGGTGGGACTAAGTCACCTAGAGTGGTGAATTAGTCCCATTTAGGCTATTTTCGAGGTTTGAGCAGGAAAAATTGGGTTTTAAGTTTAATTTTCCTCCATTTCGGCCTTGGGGATCAAATTAACAAGCATTTTATGTGGATTGCCTATATAAAAAAGATTTTAAAACCTAGTTCATAATTCACTCATCATTCATTCATCATTCATCATTCATCTCAAGTAAAGCAAGCTAGGGTTAGGTCATTTAGAGAGAATTCAAGACCACTTCCAAGGCATTCAAGGGAAAATTCTTCATCCACTGTTGTAGAAATTCAGGATCTATCATCATGGAAAGTTTCCAATTCCTTCATTTCATGTTCATGCTTCATCTTATTCCTTCATTTGGTTTAATTATCTAAAAGTTGTTTGAACAAGGAAAACCCCTATTCCCTAACATTCAACATTTCTCTCTTTTGTAAGTGTGTTTGCAGATCTGATGACTTGAAGATGATTGAAGAATACGTTGAAAAGTTGTTGAAGATATCTCCTTATTGGATAGGTTAAAATATCCACAAAAAGTCACTTACAGTGCCAAAAATCACAGTTTCAGATCTGGATACCTGGAGGAATAGAAAGAGTAGTCTAAGAGCTTCCAACTCCACTTTCAAATTTTTAGAAAAGCCAAAGTGGACTCATATTCCATTAGTGGTGTATGAGTCCCATTGTACCTTTTTTTTAGATATTTCCATAGATTCAGATACCCATTTGGTTGAAATAGGCTCCAGTGATGTTTTCCACATGTGGGACTAAGTTTCCCAAAATGGTGTATGAGTCCCAGTAGGTCAAAATTTTAGGATCAACGTCATTTTCAGTTCTCATTCCATTCTTCAACACATTTCCAGGTGCACACTTTCTATTTTTCTTCCCTGCTCTATTTTACTTGCATTTCTATTCATCTTTTTAGGTCTTTCTACATACAACACTGTGTTTTCAAACACTGCATTTTCCAAGTTTACACTTGGTGGTGAAACCTAATTTTCTGTTATTATTTCCTTAGAACTCTCCCTTAGTAATATTTCAATCTCCTTTGCATTGAAATCTCAAGGGTTTGTTCTTGAATGAAGTGTTGATCTTTGTCTCTCCTTCTAGGTACAAAACCCTAGAGGTGAACGAGGTGACAAAAATCTTTGGTTCATTTTGGTGAACCTACTTTTTGAATACATTCTTATCTAATTTGGATTCCATCATTATCCTAGAAAGATCTTGCATTAACATTGCATTGCATTTTCATTATTTACATTGCATTCTAAAGTTTCAAATTCTGCATTAGTGAAAGTGCATATAGGTTGCTTTTTTGCATCTAAAATCATTAAAAATTTCTAAAAATCTACATTTGCATCTTAGGTCTACATCATACAACACAGAAAACATCAAAATGAATCAAAAAAATCTAAGAATTCTAAAAAAAATTCCTACTAGGACTCATTCGCCACCTTGGGAAAATTGGTCCCTTTGCACCCCTAAAACTGTCATTTATAGCACTAAAAACCCTATTTTTCAGCTTTTGTTTACTGCCATTAACTATCTATGTCAGTTGGTTGAGTTTTTGTAACATGCATTTCATTAGATCTAGATTAAATTAGCTCATTTCATGCATTGCTCAAATTCAATTTTGCATTTACAAGATTTCATTTTCAGATCATTGCATAACCAGAAAATTATCTTGCTTGAAAACTAAAAATTGCATTTCATTTTACATCCTTACATTGCATTTCAAGTTTGCATAAATTACTTTTTCCAAATGTTAGTTTCAATCTTCTCCAAGTTTGCAAAGAATAAGTTAGTAAATGAACATGATAGTCATTCATTCAATGCATTCCCTAGTTATGGGAGTCTCTTAGTGCAAAAGACTAAAAATGGTAATACTTGGCTTAAACTTACACCCCCTCATATCTCTCCTATTTGTGTGGTTGATGTGATAGAAGAGCATACAAACATAGATAACCATAATAATCATATTTGTTCTTCTCACGATACCTCTTCTTTTAGTGACGAAGGTATCTTGGCAAAAGAAGATACAATCGTTGAGAATCATGAGGATCTTGTTTGTTCTTCTCATCATCCCCTTTGGGAAGATATTTTAGCACAAGAGACTAAAATCATAGACACATTCTTAAACATCACTTTACTTAATTTACATTCTCCTTTGGCTTTTGAGAATGATTACAAGGAAAATGAGATTATAAATGATGAGGGTATGTTGGTGTTAGATGATCAAATATTTAAGGTCTATAACAACCCTCTTTTGGAAGACATTAGGGAACAAAGGAATGAAGTCATACATGATCATGATTATAATACTTTTTCTTCTCCTAGTATCTCCCCTAGTTGTAAGGAAGATTCTTTGTTGTTAGAAAATACAACCAATGCGAGTCATGAGATTCTTTGTTGTTCCCTTTAACCTAAGGATACCCTTATTGAGCACGATAATTCAACCATTGATCATTCCCCTATTTGCAATAAAGTCATTTTAGAAGAACCCATCCATGAATTTCAAGAACATTTTATTTGTAGTTATCCTAAAAACTCTCCTCCTAGGGAGAATATCATCACACAAAAAAATGAAAACAACAGTAATGTGTCTCCCTTGGGTGATGGTAAAAAGGTGATACTAGATTTCTCCTTATTAGAGATACATCAACCCAAGACCATCTAGGTTATGAATGTGCAAGTGTCTGTTAGATCCTCCTTGATTAATGGACCTCCTACATACCCCATAGGACATCCTAAGAATCCTTGAATTCTTTACCCACCATCACACAAACCTCAAAATCAAAACAAACCCACAACCCACAATACATATAACACTAGAAACAATCCACAACCCAATCAACCAACCCCAACAACCTTACCTTTTCCTAATCCCATCTTACCTATTCTTCCTCATTTTCCTTCACATAGTGCCCAGGAAGGAGTATGATCTTGTTAAACAACTTAAGAATACTCTTGCTAAGATATCATTAGGGGACCTTATTCAAGCTTCCCCTCACTATCATCACATGATTCAAAATTCCTTGCAACAAGTTCCTATCCCTTCTAATGCACAGCCAAATGACATAACATCCAAGGAATAAATGTTGAAATTATTTTCCACCAAAGTGAACTCGCCCCTTTGGAAGTGCAAAAACAAAATGTTTCTTTCATAATAATATCTCAATACAAAAGAATAGGGATAAAACAAACCATTGTTAACAATGGCTCAACCCTTAATGTGTGTAGTGTAAATATTTTGGATAGGCTACATGTGGATAAATAAAAAATTTAACCTGATTCCTTGTCTATCCATGGAATTGATAGTGTAGGAAAACAATCACTTGGTGTGATCACTTTTCCTATTACAGTTGGGAAGGCTACATTGGAAACACCAATCCAAGTTATGACTAACGATCTTTCCTATAATCTCATTTTAGGTAGACCATGGATTCATGCAATGAATGGTGTGCTTTCTACTCTTCATCATAAAATGAAGTACATTTACAACATCAAAGTGCACATACTTGAAGCTGACCCTAATCCAAATAGTTTTTTTAACATTGAGAAAAACAAATTGAATCATTTAAACACATTAACACCAACCATACAAGTGGAACCCGTGCAACAAAAAGACAATGAAAAACACATTGACGAAGTCTCAAAGCTATTAGACGATGATTGGGGTTCCTTAGATTTTGAACATACATTCATGGGCGAGTACAAGATCATAAATAAAGATTCAAATAAGGGACATGAAAAAGCATTCATTTCAACACAAAACTTAGAAGACCCTTCGAAAGCATCCACCTCAACCACTTTAGAACACAAGACAACAAATTACACAAAAAACATTGAAGAACTCAACAACGAACAATCACTAGATCCAAAATGAATGAAAAAGATTTATGGAAAAGGTTATGATCTTATGAAACAACTTGGATATAGTGGAAAAGGATGTGGTGCTAGAGAACAAGGTATCTATGTCCCTATTGAGCCTAACATGCAAGAAAAAACTCATGAGACCTTGGTTATTGTCCTTTGATCGAAATAGACAAACCTTCACTCAACATCAACACTATCACACAAGATTTATCTAAACCAAATTTAACAATAGTGCATCCTAAACTGATTGATAGTAGTGGTCTTGATCGTTCTCCTTTGCAAGCAATGAAAGAAACAAAGACATCCTCACTTAATGTAAATTTAATCTCACAAAACACTAATGATTTGAGTTTGTTAGATTTTAAACCCTCTTGTAAACGATAGAACAAAATTTCACAATCTAAAGAGTCTTGCATAGGTATGACATCTTGTACTGAGCAAGAGAAATCTTTGTCACATAATAAAGGAACATATACCATTAATCAAGAGGGCATCTTGTCGAGAGTCATCCAAGATCACTTGATATCTCTCCCTCCACGAAGTTGAAAGAAATTTTATTATAAAAATTCATTTTTTGCATATCATAGAGTCCATGGTCATTCTACTAATGAATGTAAGTCTTTGAGTAGCAAAATTCAACTTCTTAAGGGGTTTGGTGCTCTCCATTATGTGGGGCACCTAATTCCTTTAATTGAATTGGTTTTCACTCTAGCATGCATCTCATCAATCATTTTGGCTCACCCTTGTCTTGCACTAAGTGGGGCAAAGGGGTTAGGTAGCCTTTTCCTCGTATGTCACTTGTTGTTTCCTCTTTTAACTAGTTGATCACCTTTCATGAACATATAAGAGCAAGCTTGGGATGTGGACGACATGCCTTAAGTTGGCTCACACATGACATACTACCTTTTTCATGACGTAGCTTATAGAAACATGTGACTTCGCATAGGAATTTCAAAGTAAGCTCTCATGTCTTCTTCTTCTACTTAAAGCACTTACTCACAATAATGGTGTTAGAAACCACTTTAAAGTGGGGGCATACATTGACACTCATATTTCATTGTGCAATTTTCTTTTTCTTGCAATTTCCTCTCTTGGAAACATTAGGTACAATGTTGCCTAGGATGAGGCCTTGCACTTGTCCTCTCTTGGAAACAAGATGAGACCATTTTCACCTTTCCCCTCTTGTAAGAATTAAGCACGATGTTTCCTAAGATGAGACCTTGCACGAACTAAGCAAAATCCCTTTGAACATTCCTTGCACCATTTTGCATTTACAATGTCTATGAGTTTCAAACATACAAAGTTTTGCTTGCCTCATGGAGCTCAAAGATCATTTTTGTGTGGCACCTTATTAAAGTTATCAAGAGGCATAAATTTGGTATTTTTGAGTGGGAATCCCATTCCGAGGCATGAATTTCCCCATAGACACATGCATGTGTGTGAGTGCATACCAGCCATGAGTGTATGTTTCTCACCTTTTAGGCCTTCTCACCTGGCTGACAACCAAGAGTTCCATCGCCTCAGAGTGAGTATCCATTTTTGGACAAACAACTTAGATCTGATCCACATTGTGTTGGAAAAATGATCAAAGCTTGATCCGATCTCTTATTTCACTTTTTCTTTTAGTCATTGCCATTGCATGATTGTGTATCTTCATTTGTTGCATATTATGAACCTTGTGTGTGTCCTTTTGTGGTTATGTTGGTTTGAATTAGGATCTTGTACCCTAGGGGCTTGACCACCTCCATCTTTGTTATCCTATACCATCTGCATTGGTACACTTGGACCCCTCTTGAATGTCTATTTTAGTGTGAGTTTGAAGCAGGTTCATCATCTCACTAAAGTGGGGGCTAAATGTCACAAAGAAAAAAGTATTTCTTACTTTACATGGAAATAATTGATGATAAATTGATCTTAATATCACATTTTTCTAGTGTTGTGAGGTGTTTTACACATCCACATGGGCCAATGCAAGAAGTTGGGTACACAAAAAGCTCAAAAAGTGGAAGTGTTTTTGCTGTTTTTCAAAATTTGTCACACTTGGACTGAAAATTTGAGGCACTTACACAATGAATCTTTAAAAAATTTAGTACTATGAAATTTATAATTTTGAATCTAGTTTCCAAATATGTAAATTATTCAAATGCCCAGATTAGAGAAATTAAATTTTGATAGGGATCTATAAAAACCACTTTTTAAAAGTCCCTATTTTTTTACAATACCAAGCATGTGTACGAACAATAATTTTTGACCCAAATAAAAGTATTTTTCTAATTCCTTTTGGGAAAAGAGATCTAACAATATGAATTTTGGTCTAGAATTTTTTTTTTATTAAATTTGTATTGGCCTTAATTGTTGTTTTTAAAAATAAACGTGTACGGACAACATAACTGGACCTAAACTAAACATTTTTTGAATCTTTTTTTTTTCATTGTGTAGAGAATTGTCTGAAGTTTGATGCCATATATATTTTTTTTACAAGAAACTTAACCAAAAAAAAGTTATTAAAAAATAAAAAAAGCCTGATATTTCAAGTATAAGGACTAGTTTACTTAGAAATTGATTAAAAAATAGAAAACATAATCCAATATTAGTAAAAATTATATATTTGGAAAGTAGACATCATTTTCTCTAATGGGTTTTAATTTTATAGATTGATTCAGAAAAAAAGGCCATCAGCCATATTGCCAAAGTTGGACATTCTTCTTCAATCTGCCTTAGTTTTTTAGTTGCAAGTCAAAGGCTAAGACTCAAATTGCCAAGCCTTTCCCAAGCCTAAAATTGAGGCAGCATGTGGGTTGGGAATTTTGAATTTACAAAGCGCATATGTGCTATTTATTTTCTTGATTATTTATAAAAAAAAAAAAAATTAGAAACGGGTACCCATTTTAAAACGCGTACCCACATTCGGTCTTGGACCTTTGCAAACTAAATAAGATGCATTTAACGATGTCTTGTAAAGGTTTTGTAAAGTTTTGTAAATGAATTTCACACTTTTCTAGACTTTTATTAAGCATCAAATTCTAATGGAACTATTTTCCCCTTAATTCAATATTGTAAAATGTATTTAATTGCATTCTCACATTAATCTAGAAGGCTTGTAAATTAAATTTAGTTTTAATCTAGTGTTGTAATGTGTTTTACACATCCACATTGGATGTTGTGCCTTTCTAGGCTATGTGGACATCATTTTAATGTTGTAAAGTGTATTTAATCACACTTTCACATTGAACTTTGTGTCCCTAGCCCTAATTACCCTTTACATCATCATTAATAGGCCCCTATGACCCCATATTGTGCATCCTGAGGCTTATTTTGATCAAAGACTTGACTAAATCATCATATAAACCTGATTTCTTCACTCCCCAACATCCTAGCTGGCAAAAGAGCCCCTGTGGGATCCATTTGTCACATTGGGTAAATGAGTCCCATCCAGATGGGACTAAGTCACCCAGAGTGGAAAATTAGTCCCATTTGGGCTATTTTCGAGGTTTGAGTGGGAAAATTTGGGTTTTAAGTTTAATTTTCCTCCATGTCAACCTTGGGGATCAAATTAACAAGAATTTTAAGTGGATTCCCTATATAAACAAGCTTTTAGACCCTAATTCATAATTCACTCATCATTCATTCATCATCCATCTCAAGTCAAGCAAGCTATGGTTAGGTCATTTAGAGAGCATTCAAAACCACTTCCAAGCCATTCAATGGAAAATTCTTCATCCATTGTTGCAGAAATTTAGGATCTATCATCATGGAAATTTTCTAATTCCTTCATTTCATGTTCATGCTTCATCTTATTCCTTCATCTGGTTAATTACCTAAAAGGGGTTTGACCAAGGAAAACCCCTATTTCCTAAAATTCAACATTTATCTTTCTTTCTTTGTGTGTTTGCAGATCTAAAGAATTGAAAATAATTGAAGAATAGGTTGCAAGGTTGTTGAAGATATCTCCTTATTGGCTAGGTCAAAATATCCACAAAAGTCATTTACAATGCCATAAATCATAGTTTCAGATCCAGATACTTGTAGCAATAGAAAGAGCAGACCAAGAGCTTCTAACTCCACTTTCAGATTTTTAGAAAATCCAAAGTGGACTCATACACCATTAGTGACATATAAGCCCCACTGTACCTATTTTTTAGAGATTTCTATAGATTTAGATACCCATTTGGCTGAAATAGGCTCTGATGCAGTTTTCCAAATCTGGGACTAAGTTGCCTAGAATGGTGTATGAGTCTCAATAGGTCAAAATTTTAGGATATCAACATTTCCAGTCCTCATTCCAGTATTCAATGCATTTCCAAGTGCACACTTTCTATTTTCCTTCCTTGTTCTATTTTACTTGCATTTATATTCATCTTTTTATGTCTTTTTGCATACAACACTGTGTTTTCAAACACTTTGCATTTTTCCAAGTTTACACTTGGTGGCAAACCCTCATTTTCTATTATTATTTCCTTAGAACTCTCCCTTAGTCAAATTTCAATATCCTTTGCATTGAAATCTGAAGGGTTTTTTCTTGAATGAACTGTTGGTCTTTGTCTCTCTCCTTTTAGGTGCAAAACCCTAGAGGTGAAAGAGCTGACAAAAATCTTTGGTTTATAACCAAATCACATCTTTTTGCTTATTTACCACATTTTATATTATAGACCACTATCTTATACTTTTTGAATTCTACTAGTTCATTTCCAATTGTATGTGTACTTTCCATATGCTCACATATTGGTATATGTTGCAAGCCACCACAATACTAACATGTGTCATTGAAGCATAATTTGTTGTAGAATAATTGACCTTCCTCTCTTTCACATAAAGTTATTGATATGAAATATCTTGAAGATGTAGGTGGGGCATGTATGCCACAATCCTATAAAACATTATTATTATGAAAATCTAAACATATACATCGATAAACATTAAAATGGTTAGAAAACTCAATATATACTCTACAACAAGTAGAGCATGCGTGATTTATTTTGACATAGAAATTCTTAAGCATTTCAAAAAATCTTTAAAAAAATTTAACTTGAAGATACATCTCTAGAAATTTACCATGATATTGTGTTCAAGTCTGTAATGTTGGAAATAGGGTTCCACCTTTTTGGAAGATGGAATAAGGGAGATGAGACCCTCCTATTTCACTAACATAACATTCAAAGAGACCCCAAGAGATCTCAATCTAGGGATGAAATGAAGGAAAGAGATCTACAGTAGGGGTGTTCTAGGGTATGACAAATGATTAAAGATGGGTTCACCACCAAGCTAGGGCTTGTAAAGACTAAACATGCAAGATTTAATGATAAGACCTAATGATATGCAAGACTTCACTAAATGACCTAGAAATGGATGCAAAACAGAATAGAAAGAAGGAAAGAGGAGCAACTGAAAACTTGTAACAACTTGATTGATGACCTAGAATGCTAAAAATGCTAAAATTAATGCCTACTAGGACTCATACGCCAGTCTGGGTGATTTAGTCCCACATTAGGGTTTCTAGACAGGAATAGAAATTTGGCAAAGACAAGTTTGGAACTCTTGAAAACTACAAATTTCAATGTATTGGGACTCATACGCTAGAAGCGGCATATCAGTCTTGTTTGTATTTTTTAGAGGATCAGGATTTGAATCTTCTCTTCAACCTCTTCTCTGTCTTCTCAACCTATTTTTTGGATCTGAAATGTTGAATTATGCTCTGTAGATGTCCTTCAATGATCTTGTAGATGATGTGACAACTTTGACAACTTACACTTGACAAATTTTCTCCAATCTTTCTCTTCAATGTTTCCTCAACCTAGGTTTTCAAATCACACACTAAAGAGAGGTAGAAATGTTGTTTTGTTTGTAGAAAGGAGTTTTCCTTGGTCAAATCCCATTTTGGTAATTAAAACTTGTAATGAAATCAAATGAAATGAAGGAATGATGAATGAATAATATGCAATGTTACAACTCACCAAACCATAAGAATAAAGTGCTATAAGCATGTATGAGATGGCTCCAATGGATGTAGATATCGACTCTTGCTTGAATGTAATGGATCTTGAATTGACTACTTGCTTGAATCATGAAAAACCCTACATCACAAATGTTAGCTCAAAAAAAAAATGATGCATGATGACTTTGGCATGATGCTTGATACTTGAATAATGCTCTAAAACACTTGATAATCAGCTCTTGAATGCTCTTGAATGATCTTTTAAACTCAAATTCTCTATTAGGAATTCTCTCATGAAATTATTAGGTCACTTTATTGCTTGCTAGGTGAAAATGAGTGAAATAACCTTGTATTTATACTTGTTTATGCCAAATTTCTTGAAATTGCATCACTACAAGTTGACATCAGATCTAGGAGAATAAAATCCCACCAAGAATTTTAATTTAATTTAATTTTAAGCCACACAAGACTCATATGCTAATTTTCAAGTATGAGTCCCATTAGGCTAGGCTTTGGGACACATTTTTCAAGAAATACTTAGATTCATGTGAAATCCAAATTGGGGCCTCGAAACTTAGGTGGGACCCATACGCCCAAGGTGTCCTATGAGTCCCATATCACTAAATCTAGGCCATAAAATCTAAAACTACATGAATTATGATTGTATGTTGGTTTATGTTAGGATTATCCTCAGAAAGATGCATTAATTAAGGCTTGTGGATGCAAAATAAGGCCAATTAAAGTATAAAGAAGCCCCATTTATTAATAAAACCATAGATTAGTGTAAAAGTGTGGTACAACACTTTACAACACCCAAAATAAGGTACCATAAGTCCATTTAAGTTACAAGGTCCCAAGACCTAATGCGAATGTGTTAAACAAACAACACTAAATCAAAACCACATTAAGCTCAGTTTAATAAGGAAGGCCCAAATAAATGCAAAAATGCAAAGGAGTACATTTTATGTCATTACATCTAGCCCCCACTTTAGTGAGAGGAGGAAATTTCTTCAAACTCACACTAAAGTAGACAAACATGCATCAAGAGGGGTCCAAATGTACCAATGCTAGTAAGATAGGATGACAACGATCAGGGGGGATGCTCAAGCCCCCAAGATCAAGATCCTATGGTGAACCAACATTAGCACAAAGGAATACACATGTAAATAATAAAGAGCATTGACAAGGAACAAGCATACACTACCAAAGATATAAAGGAAAGTGAAAAATAAAACAAAAGGGGGTGGATCAAGATTCAATTGTTTGTCTCGCATGTTGTGGATCATATCTAAGTTGTTTTCCTGAAAATGCACCCTCACTCTAAGGAAATCAAACTTTAGGTTGTCTGCTGGGTGAGTATCCAAAAGGTGAGACACATATGCAAGCAGCCAATATGTGCTCACATAAACAAGCAAGTGGTTATGGGAAAGTCATGCCTTGGTTCGGCTTCCTGTCCAACTAGACCAAAGTTATACCTCCTAATAACTTTGATAAGGAACCACACAACAATGAACTTCGAGCTTCATGAGGCAAGCAAAGCTTTGTATGCTTGCAACTCATGAACAAACAAGATGGCTCCATAGGCATGCAAGGTGTGTTATGCAACATGGCCATATAACCGAAATTGTAAATACAAAAATAGTGTAAGAAATGTTCAAAGGAGTCTTGCTTAGTTCATGTAAGGTCTTAACTTAGGGAAGAGTGTGCCTAATGTCTCCAAGATAGGACCAATCAAAGAATAGAAGATTCACAAATTAGGGGATGCAGTGTATTACATCAAGCCACTAAGAGGAATATAATATGCTAAGAGATATCACACTCTTGAAGGACATCACACCTAATGTCACCACAAAGCAAAAGACACATTGCATGAAGTAAGAAGACTACACCATGAAACATGAAATGTAAAAGAATAATGCAAATGTATGCCCCCAGTTTAAAGAAATTTCTAAATACCATGCTATGAGAAATTAGTTTAAAGTAGAAAGTGATAAATGCTAACAATAAGGAGTACATGAGAGCTTATTTGGAATTCCCTATGCCAAGTCATATGTTTCCAAATAAAAGCTACATCATGCAAAATGAAAGAGAGGGGTTTCCCCTAAAAACTATAAACATGTGAGGGATCCATGGATTTGGGGTTAGTATGTTATTGCTACAATATTTTTAGAGAGCTCAGGACCATCACCATTCCAAAAATACTCATGGAACAAGAATAATGACACAAAGAAATTGAAAACAAAGAAAAACCTTTTGGTTCAAAATGGAAGATACATGAATGTCTCGATGCCTTCTATCATCCCCAAAAGGAAAACACAAGACAAATGAAGAGATAAAAGAAAATATTTTGGGTCAACATGGAAGATACATGAATGTATCAATGAATTGAAACATCCCCAAAAGGAAAACACAAGACAAATGAAGAGATGAAAGAAAAGATTTTGGGTCAACATGGAAGAGACATGAATGTCTTGATGCCTTACATCATCCCAAAAATCAAAACACAATACAAGGAAAATATAAAGGAAAAGGAAAAAGATTTATGACATAGAGAATAGTGTAGGTACAAATAGAGGAATTTAACAAAGAGAGAGGGATACATCAAACATAATAGTACAAGGGATCACATTATGCACATGCAATCTCATAAATAAAAATGAAAAAGAAATCATGCAAAAAGACTAGAAAGGCATATGCAAGTCAACCTATGAGCAGGTTTTCCATATCCCAATCATGTTCATCATGTATAGAAGGTGGAAAACTAGCCAAAGGTACAATAGCAAGTGTTGAACTAGGGTTATTTCCAAGTTCAACACTCTTCTTAGGAGAATTGTCATGTAAGCTCATAGAAGAGGAAAAAAATGTATTCAATTCATTACACACTTCATCAATTTTAGCAGCCTCATCATCATCATCTAAGTTAATCACAACGGGAGGTTAAATGATAATGTCCAAAGAATGGTTTAGCTCCTAAGGGGAGGAACGAAAGGAACCATGGGAGGTTGTTCAACCACTTTCTCTTTAACTTTGTAAACTTGTTTTATCCTAAGAGGTGTGACAAGATTTTTTCATTATCTCTTGGTCTTTTGTAGGAGATAGGAAAAGGATCTATCTTAATTTGTTCTTGGTTTCTTGGCATCTCTATTGGTTCAATCAAAGTTTCATCAAGGATAGTAGGCTCAGTCATAGGTTGAGGCATGTTTTGAAGGGATAGTTTTACTATGCATTTTTCCTTAAAATTTTGGTAGGATTTCAAAAATAATTCTTCTCAAGGTTTAATAGGTTCTATACGCTTGGGCCAAAAAAAATATAATGAAGAGTTTTCATAGGAAGACAAAGGGTTAAAGCCACTATGATGCACAGTAAATATTTCATTGTCAAAAGGAAAATTTAAGGATTTATGCATGACTGATGAAATAGCTTCCATGGAGCATAGCCATGGGTGACCAAGCTTCACACAGAATTGGTCTAATGTCGAGATGATGAAAAATGAAACATCTAATTTTTTCAGTCCTATTTGTAAAGGAAGGGTGATTGATCCCATCGTAGGGAAAGTGAAACCATTATGCATCCTTATCCGTGCTTTCAATTTATCATATGTTTCTTGATAGATTTCACACACAAGTAGGAATTCCTTGACGATCACATTATCTCCACAAACGAGATCAATTAATATACCATTAGTAGGCTTATCATAGATTCAGCCGGCTATGTTAAGAGGACAATCTGATGCATCTCTAATGATATATTTAGATGAGAAAGAAATGTGAAGAGGATTTTTAGTTCAACCCTTACAAGTTTGGGTTTCAATCAATGTGATTAAACCTTTTCCAATAGTATCGATAGGAGCTTATTCTATGTTATCATCATCCATGTCAACATTCATCACATCATTCTTTGTAGTTTCACTAGCTTTGATAAGTGAAATATTATGTTTAGGCATAGGGTTAGTAAAGATTTACATGTTTTGGTTGGGAGGAGAAACAGACTTATTTCCTTGATCATTAACACCTCCAATTGAAAGATGACCAAAATCAATGAGGTTTTGCACCAAATTTTTAATACGCTTGCAATGTTATGTATCATATCCATTTTTTCAATGATAATGACAATAAGCATTTGATCTAAAACCTAGAGGTAAAGGCTTATTAGGATCAAGATTTTTAATGGGATTTTTCCGTAGAAAAAAGGAACTCTTGTTTGACATGGGAATAATTCATGACAATGAGGCCTTAATCTAGTGTTGTGAGGTGTTTTTCACATCCACACTAGGTCTTGGACCCTTTAAAATGCATTTATTAATGTCTTGTGAAGGTGTTGTAACACATTTCTACACTTTTCTAGACTCTTCTCATTATAATTCATCTAAAGATCAATTTTTTGTTCTTTATCAAGTCCTATTTTAAAGTGTTGCAATGACCTGTAACAAGATTTCACACTTTTCTAGGCTTATCTTCACTATTTACACCTTTCTTATGCTTTATTTGACCCCTTTATGCACTCATAAGGCTTAATTAAGTGAGTTTTTGAATGTAAACCCGATAAACAACATTAAATGCTACATAATTCTTGACACCTACTTTCAAGTCCAAGGTGGGACCATTCGCCATGGGTGGCGAATGAGTCCCTCTTGGCTCAAAATTCAAAATATTTCAAATTTTCTTTCAGGTTTTTATTCAAAATTACCTTATGTCAAATTGTGATGAGGTATCATCAAGTTACTAAGGCACAAGTGTGTATAAATAAGTGTTTTTCTTCTCATTTCAACCCCCAATCATTCATTAATTCATTTCACAAACCATTCTTCATTATTCATCCACCAATCTTCCATCTCAAGTCAAGCAACTTAGGGTTTTATCATTTCAAGTCACCAAGATATCAATTTTCAGACCTTCAAGAGAAGATTCTTCATGTTTTGTTGCATACTTTCAAGATCAAGAATCATGGCAAGGTAATCAACTCTATTATTTCATGTTTCATTACATTCTTTCTCTATTTTGGTTTAATTATGTGAAAGGGGTTTGACCAAGGTAAACCCACATGTCCTAACACTCAACATTTTTCTCTTGTCTTGTGTGTTTGCAAATTTATAACTCTTGGAAGCTCGGAAATCATTGAAGATCAAGTTGCAAGGTTGCTCAAGTCTTCTCTTCATTCAACAAGTCAAAATATCAACTAAAACTCATGTTCAAGTTTGAAAAGAAGCAGGCACCTATAGGAAGCCAAAGTACATACTGAAAGCTCTAGAATCCACCTTTGAATAATCAAAACTGCAAAAGTGGACTCATTTACCATGGGTGGCGAATGAGTCCCACTTCCAAGTCAATTTTGAATGTTTTTCATTTTTAGATACCCTTTTGTCAGAAATAGGTTTTGGCTTAGTTTTGTAGAAATGGGACTGATTCACCCAGAATGGCGAATGAGTCCCTCCAGTCCTAAAAAATCAACATCAGCAACATTTCAAATGTCATTTCCAATCTTTATCCACATTCCAAGTGCACACTTTTAGTTTGATAGTTTTGCATTCATTTCTAATTGATTTTGCATTACACAATACGTTTTCAAACATCACATGTTTCTTAGGTTTTGCATTCATAATCTCTCAATTTCATAGTTTAATTGCATTTAAATCATTCCATTTAGTCTAAATAACATCATACACATCCTAATTTGAGTGAACTAGCTAGATATTTTGGCCCTTCTTTATCCTTTTAGGTGAAAAACCCTAGAAGTGCTAGAAAGGATTAGGGTGCCAAAAATCTATGGTTCAGGGAGGCAAGGTAATCATTGTATGTTCTAAAAGTTATGGCATTTTTTTATGAAGGGTATTGGGTAAGGGAGTGAATTTCCTACCTAGATCCCCAAATGTGAAAGGAGTTTTTTTCCTTATAGCAACCACTTGGGCATCGACATGTTGAGGTGTTTGTTGAGGGGGATTAAGTTGAAGGAAGCCTTTATTTTGTTTTCTAAAAGGTTGGTAATTGTTTTGGTTTGCAGACTCAGACTTCTTAGGTCAGCTAGAGGTGGATTTTGCATCACAACTACTAACCGAGTTTTGATAATCACTGAGGGCAGTACATAAGTGCATGAAGGAGGGAAATTTCATCATATTAAGCTTATTTTGTATCTTAGTTTGAAAATTCTCTATGAACATCCTTTAAAGGTGAGGGTCAGGAATCTTTACGTCAATTTGGGAATAAAGCGATTGGTAACATGAGATAAAGTCAGTGTTCCTTTCATCTTTTTTTTTCTTACACCTCATCAAATCAGCCAAGGTCATTTTAGGGGTCATGTGCACTTGAAAATGTTTATAAAGGCCTCAAAAATTTCTTTTAATGAATGAATTGAGTTGTTCAATAATGAGGAAACCCATTCTAAGGTGGTATCCTTCAAAGATCTAGGGAAGAGCTTAGCTAAGAGTTTATCCTCAAATAAAGTCACTAAATAAGGTAGTACAAGCAAAAACATGGTTTGAAGGATCTACCATCCCCCCATATTTCTCGAATCTAGGCACCTCTATACCTTGTGGAATTGGAATCCTCAATATATCCAAGGACAAGGGATTTCTTTTGACATAATATGTAGGTGGGCCATTTTAATTTTGGTTTATGATGAAAATTTTCTTTTGTAGGGATGAAACTATTTGTAAAAGTTGTTTTATGAGAGGATCATTGTTTGAATTTTTAGATGGAGGTGAATAGGGTGGAGGTGTGCATGTGTTTGATGGACAAGTGAATGGAATTCTTATAGGAGGTAAAGTGGTAGGAGATATGATGTGTGATGCCATAAAGGTATTAGGGATACTAGCGGAAATAGCCAAGGAAGGATTCACATTACTCGTAGGTTGCATCATTGTTGTAATTTAAGGATTGGTATAGGTAGGAATAGAGGAAAATATTGTGGGAGGATGGATTTGAATTGATCCTTGGATTTGGAAATTGTTTGAAGGTGGAGCACAACTAGTAAGTTTACCAAAAATTTGAGCTACGTTACACACAAGTTCAAATCCTTCGGTTTCGATCATGAGGTGCATGTTATCTATGGTAGGGATAGCAGTGGTTGAAATGTTTTCAGTACTTATTTGGTTTTGTAGGTTGGCTAAGTCTTCATGGATTTGGATTATGTTTTCTTATGGAATATTAGCAACCATTGTTTCAACATTTGTCACACTACATTAAGGAAAAGAGTTGTTAAGGGTATGATCCATACCTTGTGAACTAGTGTTAACACTAGTAGTGAAAGAGCTAGGCAACCCAAGATCCATGATGATTGTACTATCATGGGATGACATATGTCTCAAACTTCTTCTCACTATAGTATTAGCAATAGGAAACCAAGTAGAAAAGCTCATACAAGGGAGAATCAATGAAATGCAAGATGTAATAAACACAAGATAAATGCTATGCTCTAATGTTGATTCAAATGAAACTAAGGTGGATGTAATGAAATAAATGTAATACAAATTCTACAAATTGAAATAGATAACTAATAGTAGAAAAAACAAACATAGAATTAGAGAATTTAATGTTGGAAAATGTAGTTCAAAATCTGAAACGGGACTAAATTTCCTAGAGGGGCATATGAGTCCCAATCATGGTTTTTCAAAAGTTTGATCTAGTTGAATAAAAATCACCACAAAATACCCAAAAACTAGGAAAAATCACTTGTATTGGGACTAAATCGCCCAGAGGGGCATATGAGCCCTAGTTTTGTATTTTTTGCAAAGATTTCAGAAAATTCTAAGTGAAAGTTATGCTTTCTGGTTTGAATGATGTCTAAAATAAGTGCAAATTCATATTTCATATGAAATTCAATGATGCAAGATGCAAAAATGTAACCTATATGCACTTTCACTAATGCAAGATTTCAAAACCCTAGATGCAAATATACTAATACAAAACCTAATGTAAAGTCAATGCAAGCTAGATCTAGGATGATGATGCACTCCAAATAAGAATTAAGATGTTCTAAATGTAGGTTCACCAAATGTAATGATAGAAATATGGTTCCACCTTTTTGGAAGATGGAACAAGGGAGATGAGACCCTCCTATTTCGCTAACATTTAAAGAGACCCCTAGAGATCTCAAGCTAGGGATGAAATGAAGGAAAGAGATCTGCGATAGGGGTGTTTTATGGTATTAAAAATGACTAAAGAGTGGTTCAAAACCAAGCTAGGGCTTGGAAATACTAATGACATGTAATATTTAATGACAAGACCAAATGATATGCAAGACTTCACTAAATGACCTAGAAATGGATGCAAAACAAAATAGAAAGAAGAAGAAGCAAAGAGGGGCACCTAAAAAACCTATAGCAGCTTGATTGAAGACATGCAATGCTAAAAATTTTAAATTTAATGCCTACTAGGACTCATACACGGGTCTGGGAGATTTATTCCCAGATTAGGGTTTATGGGCAAGAACAAAAATTTGGCAAAGACAAGTCTAGAACTCCTGAAAACTGCAAATTTCACTATATTGGGACTCATATGCCAAAAGTGGCATATCAGTCCTATTTGGCTTTTTAGGGGGATCAGGATCTGAATCTACTCTTCAACCCTTGCTCTATCTTCTCAACATGGTTTTTGGATCTGAAATGTTGAATTCTACTCTGTAGATGATATGACAACTTTGACAAATTTGTGTAGTGTAGGAAAATGCATACCCTTCCATTTTCACACTTGTTTGGGCCCACCTTGCTTTTTTTATCCTTATTTATGTCTTAATTTGTCCTATTTTTTATCCACAAGCCTAATGAATTATATCTTTTTATGGCTAATACCAACAAACATCAAAGGGTAAATGATAATTTAATGATTCTAGTTGTGTGTCCCTAATTTTTGGATTGGAACTAAGACACCACCTAGGGTGTCTTTCTCCTCCAAAGGTCTTGGGACCCCCTTTTCAAAGGCGCCTTAATGGGCCCCTTTTTGGAGTTTGTGCCCCAAGTTTCATGCCTCGATACTAAGATGCCACCTAGGGCATCTTAGTTCCCCTTAAGTTATTTTTTGGATTTAATTTCAAATCTTGGTAGTATTTAGCCTCCTTTAATTAATGAAATCATATTTCAGCTTGGTGTGATGTAATTTTGAGATATTAAGCATAGATAAGTATAAATACAAGGTTCTTTCACTCATTCATCATCCAAGCATTCATGCATTATAGAAATTTTGTGAGATCAAGAGAGCATTCAAGAGAAATTCATCAAGCATTTGGAACCACCATCAAGATTCAAGAATTATATCAAATATATTATTGCATCATGTGTGTTTTTGAGCTAACATTTTCAATGTAGGGTTTTGATTCAAGCAAGCAATTCAAGTCAAAGATCTATATTCAAGCTAGCCACTTCACACAAGTTTGTAGATTTCATAACAAGGGTTTGGTGAGTTGCAACATAGAATTTTGTTTATTCATCATTTCCCTTCATTGGGTATGTGAGGGATCATCATGGAAAAAATAGGCCCTTAAGTGGCGAAAAATTTAGAAAAATCAGAGTTAGGAAACTTGAAGTAAAAATTTGAATAATTTATCTATATTATTTCAAAAATATGTAAGAATAGAATTTGTAGAAAATTACATTTAGTTTCTAAACTACTAGGTTTATTTAAAAATAAATAAAATCTATTTGGTGAAAATTTGAAATTTCAATGCAATAGCACTTAAATTTTAAATAAAAAAATAAAAAAGTAGGTGTCTATCTAACCACCCTAACCACAATAAAATGATAATATTTTTTTATAATATTTTAGATATAAGTAGAGGACTCATGTACCTATGTGATGCATATTTTTTTGAAATTTTTTTCCAAGTACATAATTAATTATGATTTTTTTATTACAACTTTTAAAAAATATAAAAACTTGTATGTCTGACCACCTTAACTTGGTAAAAACTTCATGAAATTCAATGCTTTTTTTTAATCCTATAGTATGTGAAGCAGAGAATGTGGCACATATTTCAGATTCAAAAAATGTGATATCGTTTGAAAGCTATAGATGTTTTTCAATCAGCCTATCAATTAGGACTTTAGTCGTAATTCAAATAGAAAATGAATAATAATAATTTATTAAATTAAAAGTAAAGCATAATTTATATTTGTGGAAATCTGAGAATATCCTTTAAAAACCCTTTTCGTTTCATCAATTTTGGGTAAAAAAAAGGTCGTTAGCTACATACCCTACACATACTCATCATATCGCCACTTTTGGCCCATCATGATCTTGCACATACCCCATTATTCTGTTTCATTCTAAGGATTAATTACCAACAAGGGGTTTGACCAAGGAAAACCCTCATTTACTAAAAATGAACAAGTTTTCCCTCTCCTGCATGTTTGTGTTTGCAAATTTAGGTTGAAGACTTGAAGATCATTTGAAGTGCAAAGTTGTAAAGTTGAAAAGTTGCATTGCTAAGTTGTCATTTTCACAGAAACTCACCTAGAGGCTAGATCTAGAAGTTTTAGGACTTGAGATCTGAGAAGAAGGAAGTGTAGACATTGAGCCTAATGATCACATTTAGAGATTTCAAAAATTCAAAATGGGACTAAGAAAATAGTAAGGGTGTCTTAGTCCTCCCAAGGGTATTTTGCAAATATTCTTTCATATTCTATTCCAACATATGAAGATTTTGTATTTCCCTCAAAAAAAAACAATGGAACTAAGACAACAATAAGGGTGACTTAGTCCTCCTTATCATATTTTGATAGCAGTTTTACATTTCCAAAATCCTTGTCACATTTCCAGACATCCTAGGCACATACATTCTTACTTTCTATTGCTTAATTATGTCAATTGCACTCATTATTTGTCTTGCATTACTAGGTTTTGTGAATTTAATGTTAAGTTTTCTTTTTCCAAGGTTTTGCTTGGTGGTGAACCCCTCAAAGCCTAAGGAATCTTCCTAGGTCTCCCTTGTTGAGAATTGACTCACCTTTGTGTTGATAGTCAATCTAATTTGGGATCTTAGGGAATTTTTGAATGATAATTGGAGAAGAGTGTTGTTATATGACCTAGGCCAAAAAGTACCCATTCCCCCATTATTCATTTTGGTAAACCTAGTGCTTTGGACATTCATTTTTCTGATTTGGAGTTCATTAAAGTCCTAAATCTAGGTTGCATTCATTCTTTCATTGCATCTTGCATTAGTGAAAGTGCATCTAGGGTTTCTCACATTTGTATTAGTGAAAGTGCATATAGGACCTTGCATTTTTTCTTTCTTGCATCATCTTATCTCGTTGAAAAATAGAAAAGTGCATTGTCAATCTTCCTAATTGCATTTAGGAACATTGTTATTGCATTCACAATTGAAAAAATTGCATTCAAATTTTGCATTCAATTGCTTGTCATTAGTCACTCTCCATTACATTCATTTGCACAATTTTTTGTTTCTAAACATCAGGTCCCCGAGTAGGCAACCTGGGAACAATGTCATCAATCTAAATTTTGTTGTTTTTCTGAAAAAAACCTTTATTGCAACTAAAATTCCCTTACTGGCGTCTTAGTTCCTCTATGGATTTTTGGCTTAGAACCTTGTCTAAGTTGTTTGTTCTCTATTCCAATTTTTGGAACCTCAAAATTTCATCAATAGGACCAAGATTCCCTTGCTGGCATCTTTGTCACGTGTGGACTTTGAGGTTTTAGTTTTCAGGGTTAAACAATGAATTTATGTGCTTCTTTTTGTTGTATTTACTCTATTGTTTCATTCTATCAATTTGTTGTTTCATTCATTTCCATAGTTCATGTTTACATTTATTGATAAAGACATATCATTGCACTTTCATTTTGTGAGTTGTATACTTCATTTTATATTCATTAGAAAAATGAAAACAAAAAAACAAAAACATAAAAAAAAAACAAAAAAATGGTCAACTTTAGAGAAAGCATATCATTCATACCCTTTAGTAGAGATGACTTTGACATGTTAGATGAAGCCCTTTATAGCTTAATCTTGTGTAGATCATCCACTAAATCTTTTACACAAAAGGATGCAAGCATCGACAATCATGATAATCATAATTTTTCTTCTCCTGATATCTCTCACATTGGTGAAAAAGGTATCTTGGTGAAAGAAGATACAATCATTGAAGGTCATGAAATTCTTGTTTGTTCTTCTCCCCCTTGGAAAGATATTATGACACATGAAGTTGACATTATGGCCAATACTTTACCTAGTCTCCATTCATCTCCCAATACCTTCCTTCCTTTTTAGAATGCTTTAGTGAATAAGGATACAATCGTGAACTATCATGAAAAATATATTTGTGTGGAGGATATGTTGATATTAAGAGATCCAATAATTCAGAGCCATGAAAAACCCACCTCTCCTACTTGGGAAGACATTATAGGACATGGGGTTATAATTGTAGATAAACATGACAATCAAAACTTTCCTTCTCCTAATATCTCTTCTAGAGATGAAGAAGATAGTTTGGTGCAAAAATATATCCTTATTGAGACTAATGAGGATAATGTGCCTCCCTTTCCTAATGCCACTACTATTTGGGAAGACCTATTTGAACAAAAATTTCAATTAGTGGTAACCATGAAACTCATAGTTATCCTTCTCTTGATGCCTCCCCTTTTTGTGATGAAGCTTCTTTACAAAATATAACCATAGAATGTGGTTAACATTTTACAAGCTCTCCTACTAGGGCAGATAGTAGGGCACAAGACAATGAGACCCTAGAAAACAAGAATGAAATCATGAACAATCATGATGATCACACTTGTTCTTCTCCTAGTATCTCTATTATTGCTAAAAAAGACACTTTGATGTTAGAATATACAATTAATGAAAGTCATGAGAATCTTATGTGTCTCTCTTCCCCTTGGGAAAAAAATATGGAACCAGACAATGGCATCATTAATAAACAAGAAAAACCAACCATTGATGAGTCCTCTACTTGTGATGAAGTTATTTCAGAAGAACCAAACATTGAATTTCATGAACATCTAGTTTATAGTTCTCGTAAAAACTCTCTTGCTAGGGAGAATATCATGGTGCAAGAAAATGAAAAAATTGACAGACTTGTTTCAAAAAATAGTAATATGGTTTCCTTAGATGAAGATGATGTAGTGAACTTAGACTCCACTTCACTAGGATATCGTGAAAGTAAGGATAAGCCCTTTGACATTATGAACATTAGATATCCCTTGACACCAACCACCAATGTCAAACCCATATAAAATAAAGAAAGAAAAAAGAAAATGGAACAAGCCACAAAGTTATTGGAAGAGGCTTCAAGAAACTTTAATTTCATTTCTACATTCTACATCTATGGGGGAATACATGATCATAACAAAAGAATCTAAAAAGGGAAGATAAAAAGAGGTAATGTCAAAAACATTTACTTCAACCACTTTAGAAGAAATGACAACACACATGACAAAATTGAAATATGAACAACCACCTAATCTGAAAAGAGTGAAAAAGCTCTATGGAAGAGGTGCTAGAGAACAAGGTATCCATATCCCCATAGATCCTAAAACACAAGAAATGAATAAAGGTCTTGATTATTATCCTGTAAAATAAATAAACAAGCCTTCATTCAATGTCAACACTATTTCACGAGATTCTTCCAAGACAACTTTAACTTTGATGCATCTAAAACTGATAGATATCTCATTAAATATGTATCAAGTTGAAACTTTGTTTACTCACCATAATAAATAACCTTAGTTGCTGCTCCTTTCCATGAAATAGTTGTAGGATCATAGTATACTCACTATTGCATGTTTTACAAGCATTGTAAATAATCTCCCTTTTGAAAGGAGCAACATATAATCATCCATTTCGGGCTCACCTTTGTCCTGCACTAAGTGGGGGAAAGGGGTTGGATAGCCTTGTCCTTGTATGTCACTTGTCATTGTCTCTTTTTTCTAGTTGACCACTTTTCATGTACATATAAGAGCAAGCTTTGGATGTGGACGATATGCCTTAAGTTGGCTCACATGTGAGATACTACCTTTTGGGGTCAACCCATTTTCATGATAAAGCTTATTGGAAGCATATGACTTGGCATAGATATTTCCAAATAAGCTCCCATTTCCTCTTTATTGTTAGCACTTATCCTTTTCTAATTTAAATTAATTGCTCACAGCATGGTGTTTTGCAATTTCTTTAAAGTGGGGGAATACATTGGCATGATTTTGGCATGATTTCATTTGCATTTGTTCTCATGTTCCTTGATGTGGTTTTCTTACTTCATGCGATGTTTTTTTCTCTTTGTGGTGACATTGGGAGTAATGTCCTTCAAGAGCTTGATCTATCTTAGCATATTACATTCCTCTTAGTGGTGATGCCACACACTGCATTCCCTAAGTTGTGAATCTTTTATCCTTTGATTGGTCATCTCTTGGAGGCATTAGGAACAATGTCCCCTAAGATTAAGACCACACACAAACTAAGAAAAATCCCTTCGAACATCCCTCTTTCATGTTGCATTTTCTTTTTGTACCTTATTAATGTCATGGAGGTATGGCTTTGATATGGTTCCTTGGGGCTCACCTAGTGAACAAATAGCTTCACTAGCCCTTGTGAGCATGCATTTTTCTACCTTATTAAAGTCATGGAGGTATGGCTTTGATATGGTTCCATGGGGCTCACCTAGTGAACAACTAGCTTCACTAACCCTTGTGCGTGTGCATTTTCCCTTTTTCCTTATCATAGTCATGGGGGTATGACTTTGATATGGATATCTTGAGGATCACCTAGTGGAAAACTAGCTTCACTAGCCCTAGTGAGTGTGTGTTTTGTTTTCATGGTGGATAGTGCATTCCACTTGTAAAACTTTACGGACAAACAACCTAGACCCGGTCCGTAGCGCATTGGACGACCAGTTGAAGCTTGATCTATTGCATTTTTCTTATTTTTCTTATTTTATTTCCTTTTCCTTTTCTATCTTTGATGGTGTATGCTTGTGATATGGTTATGGCTTCATATATCATGCACAACTATGTTCCCTTGTGCCTATGTTGGTCTACCATAGGATCTTGATCTTGGGGTCTTGGCCACCCTCTTGATTATTGTCATCCTATCTTACTAGCATTTGTACATTTGAACCCCTCTTGATTGTGTGGTTGGCTACTTTAGTGTGAGTTTGAAGCAAGTTCATCCTCTCACTAAAGTGGGGGCTAAATGTAGTGTAGGAAAATGCATACCCTTGCATTTTCACACTTATTTGGGCCTAAATTTCTTTGTTTATCCTTTTTTATGTCTTAATTGGTCCTATTTTGCATCCAAAATTCTAATAAATTATATTATTTTATGGCTAATCTCGAAAAACATCAAAGGGTAAATGATAATCTAATGATTTTGTTTGTGTGTCCCTGATTTTTGGATTGGGACTAAGATGCCACCTAGGGTGTATTTGTCCTCCAAAGGTCTTGGGACCCCCTTTTTAAAGGCAGCTTAATTGGGCCCCTTTTTTGAGTCTGTGCCTTGAGTTTCATTCCTCGGGACTAAGATGCCACCTAGGGTGTCTTAGACCCCCTTAAGTTATTTTTGAGATTTAATTTGAAATCTTGGTAGGATTTAGCCTCCTTTAATTAATTAATTCATATGTTAGCTTGTTGTGATCTAATTTCAGGATATTAAGCATAGATAAGTATAAATACAAGGTTATTTCACTCATTTATCATCCAAGCATTCAAGTATTCATGCATTATATCAAGTTTTTGATCAAGAGAGCATTCAAGAGAAATTCATCAAGCATTTGGAGCCATCATCAAGATTCAAGCATCACATCAAAGATATGCTTGCATCATGTGTGTTTTTGAGCTAACATTTGTGGTGTAGGGTTTTGAATCAAGCAAGCAATTCAAGTCAAGATCTATCAAGCATTCCTTTGATTCAAGATCTACATTCAAGCTAGCACTTCAGACAAGTTTATAGATTTCATAACAAGGGTTTGGTGAGTTGCAACATAGCATTTTGTTCATTCATCATTTCCCTTCATTATTCTATTTCATTCCAAGGTTTAATTACCAACAAGAGGTCTGACCAAGGAAAACCCCCATTTACTAACAATCAACAAGTTTTTCCTCTCTTTCATGTTTGTGTTTGTAGATTTAGGTTGAATACTTGAAGATCATTTAAAGTGCAAAGTTGCATTGCTAAGTTTTCATTTTCACAGAAACTCACCTATAGGCTAGATCTGGAAGTTTGAGGACCTGAAATCTAAGAAGAAGGAAGTGCAGGCATTGAGCCTCAGGATCACATTCAAAGATTTCAGAAATTGAAGATGTGACTAAGACAACAATAAGGGCATCTTAGTCCTCCCAAGGGTATTTTGTAGATATTCTTTTAGATTTTTTTTTGATATCTGAAGGTTCCATATTTCTCTCGAAAAACAGTAGTGGGACTAAGACAACTATAAGGGCATCTTAGTCCTCCTTAGCATATTTTGACATCATTTTTTCATTTCTCGAATCCTTGTGACCACATTTCCAGAATTCCCAAGTACATACATCCTAACTTGGTTTTTCTTAACTCTATCAATTGCACTCATTATTTGGCTCGCATTACTAGGTTTTGTGAGTTTAATGTTAAGCTATCTTTTTCCAAGATTTTTCTTGGTGGTGAACCCCTCAAATCCTAAGGAATCTTGATAGGTCTCCCTTGTTGAGAACTAACTCACCTTTGTGTTTATAGTCAATCCAATTTTGGATCCTAGGGAATATTTGAATGATAACTAGGGAAGAGTGGTGTTATATGACGTAGGCCATAAATTACCCATTCCCCCATTATTCACTTTGAACACTCAAAAACTTTTATCCAATCTTTGTTTTGAATGTGTCTTCAACCTAGGTCATCAAACTACACACTAAAGAGAGGGAAAAATGTTGTTTAGTTAGTAGAAAGGGGTTCTCCTTGGTCAAACCCCGTTTTGGTAATCAAACCTTGTAATGAAATCAAATGAAATGAAGGAATGATGAATTGACAATATGCAATGTTACAACTCACTAAACCCTAAGAATAAAGTGTTGTAAACATGTATGAGATCGCTCCAATGGTTGTAGATCTTGACTCTTTCTTGAATCGTGAAAAAACCTACATCACAAATGTTAGCGCAAAAAAAAACATGATGCATGATGACTTTGACATGATGCTTGATACTTGAGTAATGCTCTAAAACACTTGACAATCAGATCTTGAATTCTCTTGTAGACTCTAATTTTCTATTAGGAATGCTCTCATGAAATTCTTCGGTCACTTGATTTCTTGCTAGGTGAAAATGAGTGAAATAACCTTGTATTTATACTTGTTTATGCCAAATTTCCCAAAATTACAACACTACAAGTCGATCCATCAAATCTAGGAGAATAAAAATCTGCCAAGAATTTGAATTTAATTTAATTTTAAGCCACATGAGACTCATATGCCAATTGTGGTGTATGAGTCCCATTAGGCTAGGCTTTGGTACACATTTTTCAAGAAATATTTAGATTCATGTGAAATTCAAATTGGGCCTCAAAAATTAGGTGGTACCGATACGCCCAAGGTGGCATATGAGACCCAAATCACTAAATTTTGGCCATAAAATTGAAAATGACATGAATTATGATTGGATAATGGTTTATGTCAAGATTATCCTCAGAAAGATGCATTAATTAAGGCTTGTGGATGCAAAATAAGGCCAATTAAAGCATAAAGAAACCTAGTTGATTAATAAGACCATAGGTTCTAAGTGTGAAAGTGTGTTACAACACTTTACAAAACCTAAAATAAGGTACAATTAAGTCCATTTAGGTTACAAGGGCTCAATAACTAATGTGAATGTGTTAAACACGCTATAACACTAAATCAAAGGCACATTAAGCTTAGTTTAACAAGGAGGTCCCAAACAAATGTGAAAACGTAGAGGAGTACATTTTTTCATTACAAAGTCATATCCAAAAAATGCTTTGGATGTGGCTCACAATTTCAACTACCAATTCTTCTTCTTACCACATCTCTTTGATTTGGAGCTACCCTTGTGTTATTCTTCCAAAAATATTCAATTAGGGATCCCAATGCTTCAACAATTGGTTTATCTTTTCATTGTACTCTCCTTGAGAATTCCCACTATCCATTGTCATCAATGTCTTGAATTCTTTGGCACCTTCCAATGGCTCTCAATAGAGCTTTTCTATTTATTGTCAATGCTTCACTTGGCTTTCTAATGAGATGAGCTTTCTTCATTTGATTACTTGCTATTGTTGATGTAATAACCCATTGTGTGACATTACTATCTTTGGTGTATGAGGTGGTACCCACACTGTCATATGCACTCATTAGATTCTTCACAATATATTTTTCACTTTAAGCTTTGAATGTTCTTATCCCAAGAATCTTGATAATGGACCTATACTTTAGATTTCTCATCATTTCAACAAATAGTTGACATCTTCTTATTTCATTTAAATTTTCAAAGAAAAATATCCAAAACTTCTTAGCATATCTTCTACATGTACATTTTGAAATCTTATCATCCATCACTTGCAAAATATTCTCATCAATATCAATCAAAACCGTTGGATTTCTATGTAAAATTATAGGAGGTGTTCTCAAAGGTAAATTTCCCTCAACATTAAGAATTTCAACAATATTTAAATGAGATGGGATTGATGTCATACCTTTAACTAGAGATGGAATAGATGATGTACCTTGAAGTTGAGATGAGAAAGATGGCATACCTCCTTCTTCACATGTGAGTGATGTTTTAATTTCAAGTTGAGATGTGGTAGATGGTTTCCCTCCATCTTGACTTGTAGTAGATGATGTGTCTCCAACTACGCGATCTAAATCTCGCAACGCACAAAGGTTTTGCATTTGTTTCCTTTGTTTCACCAATATGATATATCTCATTGGTGGTTCATTTTCCTCTTGAAATGGCATGCCTTCTACTTCTGTGTTCAATTTCCTTCTTTCATGAAGTTGCATCATTTCTTCTCCTTTCTTTACATTTAGTGCTTCATGCCCATCAGATGTTAGATGGCGTGTCCTTGATCATTTCCTTGGCATGATGAAGAATTGTATCTGTATCATGAAAAAGAGATAAAGATTACTTTGACCATGGTACTATAGAGTAAATAAATATCTTACACAAATCTAAAATTATTCATTAAATTATGATGTAAAATATAGGATAGTCCAAAGAAGAATTTAACAATCAAAGGATAGCCAAATGCAAGGAGTTGCAGGTTTGATAGTGAGTGAGAAGCTCTATGTTCAAACATGAAAAACAAAGGGAAACAAAGGGCATGAAGAGGGAATGCATGTTGTAGAAATATATAGTATATGCTTTTATCCTTTACATTTCCCCTCCACTTTGATGTGTGTGCAAATATATAGAATTCATCCATGCCATAATAAAAAATGTAGTGAAAGAAGTGGACAGGCATGAAAGTGATACATTGTTGGATCTTAGATGGAATCTCAATATCATTGTGTACCTACAAAAAAACAACATCCTTTTGCACCTTCACATCAAATCATTAACTGCAAAAGGTGCAAATACACAAAAAACCATAATCATCAATAATTTCATTCAACATGTGTAAAGAAAAACTTGTAATATGATGTGACAGTTGATGTGATGTGTACCATGGTGTACATTGCATTTTGTAGTTGGAAATAGTGTAGCCACTACAAATTTTACACATGGTAAGTAGTGTAGAAGGGATTATGACACATATGGGAATCATGTATTTGGAACTAGTGTGGCTCCCACAACGTGCATGCATGACCAGCTTATAAAGTTGATATAGATGGAATCATGAGACATAAGGCAATCAATGAGCTAGTACATGTGTGGCCCACCATGCGCACACATGCCACCACATAAACTTGGTATAGAATATAATGCATCATGGAATTGGACCTAGTGTGACACAACATATGAGCATGACACTATGAAAATTTGATGTATATAGAATCATGAAACATAAGGAACTTGAGTTGTAACCAATGTGACCTCCATGCCACATGCAAGCATGACACCATGTAAAATTTGTGTAATGCTAGGATATCCTAATAAGGATTGTATTCTCCTTTCAAATTGAATGTGGGATGGCATCACATAGTCAATTTGACAAGAGATGATCAATTTGATGTGGTGATTTTGGCACACTAACCAACAATATATTTTCTCAATGAGTTATATAGAGTTAAAATACAATAAAATATAATATACTTTCGGTTTCTTTTGTCTAAATTTGTTTCATTTAAATGTGAAAATACCATCTCAATAAGAAAGGATGGAAATTTATCTTCTAAGGAAGGGTATGTTGAGTACCATAAAGATAATGATGATTACTATGATCCATTTGATTATATTAACAAAATATAATCTAATCCCTTAGCAAAATATAATGCATTTGATTAAGGGTATGTATGTTGAGAACTCATAATTTTGAATACTTAGCAAAATATAATCCAAAATCAACATGTTAACAAAATTAAATCATTATATTAATCATGTATGATAAGAAGTGATAAAGTGACATAAGAGAATGAAGTAAAATATAAAACACATGTATAAAGAATTGGCATACCTTAAAATCTGAGATTCGATTTGAGAAACTACCCAATTATGTGTAGTTTGTTTTTCCTCTTGCATAAAACTCCTCAAGAATTTGAGCTTTCATGAAGTTGCTTCCTTTTCAACATTAAATTCTATATTTAACTCTAATAGAATCACTAAAAACTATAGAATTAACCAATCTATAATATGAAATTATAATAATAAAATCATAGTTAACATTGAAACACTAAAAACATGAAAATTTGAGTTCATATAATAAGAAAGACGTAAAAAAATTGTTATTTCCTCCTTCCTAAGTTGGAAAACAGTAAAAAGGTGGTGTAAAGGTGGTGGAATGCTTAAAATTTGTATGTGGTTTCCCAATTAGCATGGAAAAGATTTTTTTTGGTCAAATAACATGTAGAACCAAGAGAATAGCATACCATGTGGACTTGGATCATAGGTGTCCTACACTTTTTACCATTTTTAGAAGTTTATAAAATGTGTCCATGTTATAATGTGAGCACATTTTTACTTGCACAAAGCATGCTCAATGATGAAAAATATCATTTTTTTAAAGCAAGCTCGCATTTTGGATTTGATGAACTTGCTCAGGTTTCCCGAACATTATCATGTGTGTAGGGGGTTGGGTTGAGGTATATCTACTAGAAATTTCTTCAAGCAATGATGACACATTGTAAGTGTTATGTATGTCTTGTTTTGTGTGTGATATGAAATTTCACCACAATTCCCTTGTTATATGTCATATGTGTCATTGTACATCACACGACCCTTTCTATGTGTATGTTTCCATTCAATACAACATGCATATACCCTATATACTTAACCATATACTCTCAACCCTTCACCCTATGCCTTATACCCTCAATCCCACAAACCTTTACCTTAAACCCTAAACCCTACAAACTAAACCCTCATCCCTATACCCTATACCCTCACCTTTATACCCTAAACATTGAATATTGTCCCTAAACCTCAACTATAAACCCTCAATCCTCTACCCTATACTCTTAACCCTCAACCATATACCTTAAACCCTAAAAACTACACCCTCAACCCTTAACCCTATACCTTAGACATTCAACCTTTAACATTATCCCTCAATTGTAAACCCTCTACCCTATAACCTATATCCTCAATCCTAATCCCTCAACCCTATACCTTAAACCCTAAGCCCTAAACCCTTCACCCTATACCTTACATTCTCAATCCATATCTTAAACCCTATAAAAAATATCTTAAACCCTAATACCTAAACCCTATACACTTAACCAAACACTCCAAACCATTCACCCTATGTGTTATACCCTCAATCATCAACCCTATACCTTAATTGCTAAACCCTACAACCTCAACCCTCATCCCTATACCCTATACCTTACACCCTAAACCCTACACCGTACAACCTCAACCCTTCACCCTATGCCTTATACCCTCAATCCATACCCTAAACCCTATACCCAATATATTAAACCCTAATCCTTGTACCCTATACAGTTAACAACACACTCTCAACCCTTCACCTTTTTCCTTATACCCTCAATCCATCAACCATAGATGCCTTAAATTGTAAACCCTACAACCTCAACCCTCATCCCTATACCATATACCCTAAACCCTAAACCCTACACCCTACAAACTCAACCATTCAGCCTATTCCTTATACCCTCAATCCATACCCTAAACCCTATACCCAATATCTTAAACACTAATCCCTAAACCCTATACACTTAACCATACACTCTCAAACCTTCACCCTATTCCTTATAACCTAATTCCCTTAACCCTATACCTTAAACACTAAACCCTACAACCTCAAACCTCATCCCCATACCCTATACCTTAAACCCTACACCCTACATTCTACAACCTCAACCCTTCACCTTATTCCTTATACCCTCAATCCATATCCTAAATCCTAATTCCCAATATCTTAAACCCTAATCCCTATACCCTATACACTTAACCATATGCTCTCAACCTTTCAACCTATGCCTTATACCCTCAATCCATCAAACCTATAGCTTAAACCCTAAAAACTACAATCTCAATCCTTATCCCTATACCCTATACCGTAAACCCTAAACCCTAAACCCTAGAACCTCAACCCTTCACCCTATACCTTATACCCTCAATTCATACCCTAAACACTATACCCAATATCTTAAACCCTAATCTCTATACCCTATACACTTATCCACACACTCTCAACCTTTCACCCTATGCCTTATACCCTCAATTCCTCAACCCTTTACCTTAAAACCTAAACCCTACAACCTCATCCCTATACCCTATACCCTCACACTTATACCCTAAAACCTAAATATTGTCCCTAAACCCTCAACTGTAAATCCTCAACCCTCAACCCTATACGCTATACTTAATCCCTAATCCCTCAACCCTAAACCCTATTCCTCAAGCCCTTAACCCTATACCTTAGACACTCAAGCTTGAACATTATCCCTCAACTGTAAACCCTCTACCATATATCCTGGGTAAACCCACAAAAGTGGTTTACAATTCAAATGAGGAAGGAAAACTTGTAAAAAATGACCCCATGCCAAAAATTTGCATTCTGGGGGTTCAAATGAACTCATTGGTTCGAACAAACCAAAAAAGGGTTCACTCGAACCAGGGTTCGAACGAACTCATTTAATGCATGCATGAAAAAAAAAAAATGAAAACATATTTTGGGAAGGGGGTTCAAATGAACTAGGGTTTGAATGAACCTAGTTTTCTCAAACCCCTGGGGGTTCGATAGAACCCCCTTGGTTGTAGCAAACCCCCCCTTTCCCTAATTTTTGACCTTGTTCACAAAAAACCTAATTTTTTATGCCTTGAAGCTTAGGCTGAGGATCAAAATGGAGGAATGTTCACAAACCCAACTAGAATCAGGTAGTCCTCAGAACGATCTATCCAATGAATATAATTTTAATATGTTTTAGTTTTATTATGTATTTTTTTTTTAGTTTTATTAAACATAGGTTTTTCCTCGAAAATGAAGGTCTTTGTTCTGCACATGTGGAAAAATAGTAGATTATCAAGAAAAAAAATTGAAAAATATGAGTGCACTAGATATTGAAGTCCTTGATCCAACAAAAACAAAAAATTGACAGATACAAAAAAAGTTATGTGTTATACGGTCACATTATGTTTGAATTGTAATTGGGTTGACTTCAAAAATTGATTAAAGAAAAAATATTTAATAAAAACTATCTAACCAAGTGGAAGCACTAGATATCAGAGTTACAAATCTAAATTTGAAAGAATTAGAATTTTATCCTTCATGGAAAAAAAGTTATGCATTATACGGTGTGTCACTTTTTAAAAATGTTTTTTTGAAAAAAACCTAGTTTTCTTGGGAGATGGAGAAAGAAGTGAAATTTGATTCCAAAAATTTTGAAAAAAATATTTTTAAAATTTGCAGACAAAATGTGATGAGACTCTAGTTTGCATCATCTTCAAATTCCTCATGGTTTATTTGCTATAGGTGCCTCAATGTGAAGATTTAGTTGAAAATAATAATTTTAGTGTCTAGTTTGGCCAAAAATTGTAAACCACTATTGTGGGATCACCCTCCTATACCCTCAACCATAATCCCCCAACCTTATAATGTAAACCCTACACCCTACAACCTCAAACCTTCACCCTATTCCTTATACCTTCAATCCATACCCTAAACCATATACCCAATATCTTAAACCCTAATCCTTATACCCTATACACTTAACAATATACTCTCAACCCTTCACCCTATGCCTTATGGCCTCATTTCCTCAACCCTTTACCTTAAACCCTAAAACCTACAACCTCAACCCTCATCTCTATACCTTAGACACTCAACCTTGAATATTATCCCTCAACTATAAACCCTGTATCATATACCCTATACCCTCAAGCCTAATACCTTAATGCTATACGTTAAGCCCTAAACCCTACACCCTCAACCCTTAACCCTACACCTTAGACACTCAACCTTGAACATTATCCGTCAACTTTAAACCCTTTACCCTATACCCTATACCCTCAACCCTAATCCCTCAACCCTATACCTTAAACCCTAAACGCTAAACCCTACACCCTACAACCTCAACCATTCACCCTATGCCTTATACCCTCAATCCATACCCTAAACCCTATACCCACTATCTTAAACCCTGATCTCTATACCCTATACACTTAACCATACATTCTCAAACCTTCACCCTATGCCTTATACCCTCAACCCTATACTTAAGCCCTAATCCCTCAACCCTCAACCTGATACCTTAAACCCTAAACCCTACACCCTCAACCCTTAACCCTATACCTTAGACACTCAACCTTGAACATTATCCCTCAATTGTAAACCCTCTACCCTATACTCTATACCCTCAACCCTAATCCCTCAACCTTATACCTTTAATCCTAAACCCTACACCCTATAACCTCAACCCTCATCCCTATACACTATACCATCAACCTTATACCCTAAACCCTAAATATTGTCCCTCAACCCTATACTTAAACCCAAAACCCTACACTCTCAACCCTTCACCCAATGCCTTATACCCTTAATCCATAACCTAAACCCTATACCCAATATTGTCCCTCAACCCTCAACCCTATACTTAACCCCTAATCCCTAAACCCTCAACCTTCAACCATGTAACCTCAACCTTATACTTAATCCCTAATCCCTAAACCCTCAACCTACACCCTAAACCCTGAAACCTACAACCTCAAACCTCATCCCTTTACCCTATAACCTCACCCTTATACTTTAAACTCTAAACCCTACACCCTCAACCCTTAACCCTATACCTTAGACACTCAAACTTGAACATTATCTCTCATATGTTAACCCTCAAACCTCAACCATGTACCCTCAACCCTATACTTAAGCCCTAATGCCTCAAACCTCAACCCTATACATTAAACCCAAAATAGTACAACCTCAACCCTCATCCCTATACCCTCACCCTTATACCATAAATCCAAAATATTGTCCCTCAACCCTATACTTAAACCAACCATACACTCTCAACCCTTCACCCTATGCCTTATACCCTCAATCCATACCCTATACCCTATACTAAATATTATTTGTCGACCCTATACTTAATACCTCAACTGTAAACCCTCAACTCTCTACCCTATACCCTATACTCTCAACCTTATTCTTAAGCCCTAATCCTTAAACCCTCAACCCTTAACCATGTACCCTCAACCCTCAATCCTATACCTTAAATCTTGAACCCTATGATGCAAAGCAGGGAGGAAGAACACAAATCAACTCAAAATTAACTCAAACAAATCAATTTTTCAAACTTTAAACCCTCATTTGATGGGTTTTCTCACAAATTCTCCTATTGTTCTTGTAACACTCCAAACAAGCCTTTTCTAACACAATCTACAAACCAAGTTTCAAACCCACAAGCCAATCATTGTTCTGTATACCCTTTTGGCCATTTTATAAAATATCAATATTGTGGGTATGATTTCTTTGGAACAAATCCCTCAAAATCTTCATATTACATTTGACAATAGGCCTAAAAGAGCAGAAATTCACTATTTTTTGTCATAACTTGTAGAGAACAGCTCCAATCCACAATATAAAACCCTTTTTAGATACCCATTGAGAATTTATTCAACATATGTGAAAATAATGGGTGGTTTTTTTGTAATACAAAGCCTTAAAATTGGCTGTCCCATTTTGAGACTAGGCATAATTAGGCTTGCATGAATAGGGGTGTATTGGTTCATACAACTGCAAACCTTGAACACTAGTTTTGATAATTCAAAAATGATGTGTGGGAATTTTTTATGCTATCCCAACCCTTACCAACCTTCCCCCAATGGTTTTATTGCACACTTTAACTCCTATGGCTCTTTCAATGCACAAAACATGAAGAAGACAACCTATGGCATCATCAATATTGTATCAAAATCCATATCCTGACTTTGCAAACTTGTGGGAAAAAAAAATAGTCTTTATTCTTCCATTTCACCAAGTTATAGCCATTTCTACGTGTGGGAGGAGGAGTTATACCATTTTCTTGCTCAAAACCCTCATTGCCTAGGCTTATAAAACTATTTTTAGTAAAATTAAGATATCTTGCTCTAAACTCAACCAAACCACATGAAATCACCACCAAATTAAAGTATATTTAGAGCACTATCATCTACACATGATTAGAAATAAAAAATTGATCGTATAGGGCCATACAAGCTTTAGGAACATCAAAGAACGTTTAGAATTTGCATAAAACAAAGGGATTTCATTGAAGTTTTCACATTTACACCATCCTCCTCTTTGTGCTTGGCCTTACATGGAATATTTAAACATATTATAATGTTTCTCAAATTACTACATGAATCCCAACAGTCTAACCAACCTATGACAACCGATAACTCTTCAACTTCCATGCTTTTTTTGCACTTTTACAACAATAGCAACATTTTGCAATATTGAAAACTTAAACAAATTAACTTGACCCATCACCTAACAACCTAATATTTACCCAAAAACATACATAAAATGGTCTCCATGACCTTATTACAATCATTAGAGAAAAATTTGACAAAGTTTCCTCATGGAGGCATGAAATCCCAAGGTGCTCCTGCACCACCCTACAACCTCAACCCTCATCCCTATAGCCTATAACCTCACCCTTATACCTTAAACTTGTGCATTTTTTGCACACATGCCCCACCGGGGGTAGGTACCCTCTTTTTTCTTTTACATCTCCACATCTGGACTTGGTCAAATTTTCAATTTTTCTCTTCTTGGGAGTTTATTCTGAGATTTAGTCTAGACTTGATTTGATAAAGGCAATATTTTGAGGCATCTTGAGGGTCTGGGAGAAATCCACCTTTCATGGATTTTTTAAATGGGTATTTTGAAGTGAATTTTCAATGTTATATGTAAATCATTTTTGCACCCATGGATAGAGGATGAAAAATTAGGCAAGGTTGATTTTTGAATTTTTTGAAAATTCCTTCTAGAAAAAAAGTTATGGGGTTTAGGAGATTTTGACTTGTCATGGATTTCAAAAAATCCTTGCCCTGGTATATTTTCCCTAAAAAAATCACATTTCAAAAAATCCTTGTCCTCAGGGATTCCCCTAAAACCAATTTTGAGGTGAATTTTTTATGTCATTTGTAAATCTTTCTTGCACCTATGGATGTACAATGAAAAATTAGGCTAGGTTGCTTTTTGAAATTTTCAAAAATTCCTTCTAGAAAAAAAGTTTTGGAGTTTGGAGAATTTTGACCTACCATGGATTTAAAAAAATTCTAGGTACCTCAGATTTTCCCTAAGAATTAAACTTGGGAGAATTCTAGGTACCTCAGATTTTCCCTGAGGATTTAACATGGGAAAATCTAGGCTACCTCAGATTAAACATGGGAAAATCTAGGCTACCTTGGATTAAAAATGGGAAAATCCAAGCTACCTCAGATTTTCTAGAAAATTAAACTTTGGAAAATCCTAGCCCTGGCAGATTTTCCTAGAATCCACAACAAATCAAAATTCTAGAAATTTCCATTTTTGAAAAATCCAAGCCCCCTCAAAAATCTTGAAATTTTCCAAAAATGGAAATTTTTCCTAAAATGCAATTTTTTCGAAATTTTTTCCAAGAGGATTTTTTCTTGAAATTTTAAAATGTTCTCAAAATTAAAATTGTTGAAATGGAAAAAATTTCGAAAAATAAAAATTCCAAAAATGGAAAGTTTTTTTAAAAGGCCAAAATTTTCAAGTTTAATTTAGATATTTTATGGATGGGATTTTTTAGCATGTGAGCGACTAATGATGATATACGTTTTTCAAGATTAAATAAATGAAAAGGGGGACTTGCATATGGATTCGTTCCAAGAGGAAAATCTAGAAGATTTCAAGTCAAATATTAAATGTGGGGCCTACATAAGAATCTGTGCCACAACCTGTCTACAACTGAAGGATATATTTTAAACATGAGAAGACATGTGATGCTACTTTATTTCTCCAATCAGGAATTTCATCAAAGTCAAGATGGAAAAAAAAAAATTCTCATTGCTCAAAGATGTGGTTGAATTTTCCCATTGGATGATGATGTATCCAGATTTGTAAAACTCTGTGTAACCTCTTGATGCTTCTAGAAGTGTAATCTATGCCATTGGATTGATTTAATCTTGGCCAATAAAATTGTGATGAAAAATCTATAAAAGGCCTTTTCCTTATCATTTGTAAGAGGTTAGAGACTGGGGTTAGATTTTAGAGGTTAGACCTAGTTAGAAAGCCAAAATTGGAAAGTAGATTTCAAGAGTTAGTTGTAGGAGAGGAGAGAGAGCTAGGGACTGTTATGTAAATTTTGGAGAAGTTAATGAAAATGGGTTGTTGATTTGGAAAAAATTATGTTCAGCTTCAATAGTTAAATGGTTTCTTGTTCTTGATTCTCAATGTTAGATGTTAGATGTTAGATTTCAGTTCTTTTACAATGATGGTCAAATGTGAATGATGTTTTATTGATCTCCTGCTCATACTTTTAGCAATTTGTTGATTGTAAGTTGTTGTGTAAAATTAGTCTGAGCCATATATTGTGCTAAGTTCAACTGTGAATGCTTGTTCATGTTGTGTCAGTAATTGGGTATGTGGATGAATATTCATAGTCTAAAAATATTCTGATTTCCTTAGAAGATTACACCATTTTTGTGTAGTTGTGGGCTTGTCCTTGACCAAGTAGAGATTGGTTTTATTGGGGATCTGTCCATTTGCAACATTCATCATTATTGTGATTGATCTTAAGAGTTAGAATAGGATCTCTCTCAACCCCTCTTTTGATCTTTCTTTGAAATCTGGGTTAGTTTTAGGGTTGAAAGCATCACCATATTGTTACATCTAATGAAAGTATACTTTCAGCATTGTTCATTTGTAAGTCCCCTTGTGATTACCAAAATTTTCACATTATCTTTGAGTTGTTCTATTGCATTGTCAAGACCTGACATTAGAGACCTTGGGGTTATTGCTTGAGACTTGTTAATAGAGATTTACCTTTCAAGAGATAGGATATATACTATGTGTGAGTTGTGAAAAAAACACCATCAACAAAAACCTAAACTATACACCCTCAACCCTTAACTATATGCCTTAGAAACTCAACCTTGAACATTATCCCTTAACTATAAACCCTCAACCCTCAACCATGTACCCTCAACCCTATACTTAATCCCTAATCCCTCAACCCTCAACCCTATACCTTAAACCTTGAACCATAAAACCTCAACCCTAATCCCTATAACCTACACCCTCACCCTTATACTCTAAACCCAAAATATTATCCCTCAACCCTATACTTAAACCCTAACTCTCAACCCTTCAGCCTATGTCTTATACCCTCAATCCATACCCTATACCCTTAACCCAATATCCTAAACCCTAATCCCTATGCCTTACACACTTAATCTTATAAATTCAATAGGTTGGACATTATCCCTCAACTATTAACTTTCAACCCTTTACCCTATACCATATACCCTCAACCTTATACCCTAAACCCTAAACATTGTCCCTCAACACTATACTTAAATTGTAAACCATACACTCTCAACCCTTCACCCTATGCCTTATACCTTCAATCCATCAATCTTATACCATATACCCAATATCTAATACCATAATCCCTATACCCTACACACTTAATCTTATACACTCAACCAGATGAATAATATCTCTCAACCATAACCCTCAACCCTTAACCCTAAAACCTACACCCTCAACCCTCATCCCTATACCCTATACCTTAAACCTTATAGCCTAAACCTTGAACATTGACCCTCAAACCTATACTTAAAACCTAAACCATACAATCTCAACCCTTAACCCTCTTCCTTTTCCCTCAACCCATACCCTAAACCCTAAATCCTATATCCTAAACCCTATTCCCTATACCTTACACACTTAATCTTATACACTAAATGGGATAAAAATTATCCCTCAATCGTAAAAACTCAACCCTCAACCCTATACTTAAGCCCTCATACCTCATCCCTCAACCTTATAGCTTCAACCCTAAACCCTACATCCTCAACCCTCATCCCTGTACCCTATAACCTAGCCCTTATACCCTAAAACCTATACCCAATATCATATTTACCCTAATCCATATACCCAAAACACATAATATTATACATTCAACCCTAAACATTATCCCTCAACTATAAACCCTCAACCCTATACTTAAATCCTACACTCTCAACCCTCAAGCCTATACCTTAAACAATAAAACCTACACCCTCAACCCTCATCCCTATACCCTATTCCCTCAACCTTATATGCTAAACCTTTCATTGTCTCTTAACAATATACTTAAACCCTAAACTCTCAACCCTTCACCCTATACCTTATACCCTCAATCCCTATACACTATACACTTAACCCTATACCCTCTACCCTAAACACTATCCCTCAACCCTCAACCTTATACCTTAAACCCTAAACCCTAAACTCTCAACCCTTCACCCTATGCCTTATACCCTCAATTCCTATACCCTATACACTTAACCCTATACCCTCTACCCTAAACACTACCCCTCAACCCTCAACCTTATACCTTAAACCCTAAACCCTACACCTTCAACCCTCATCCCTATACCCTATACTCTCAACCTTATACCCTAAACCTTGAACATTGTCCCTCAACCCTATACCCTTAACCCTATACTTAAACCCTAAAACCTACACTCTCAACTCTTAACCCTATGGCCTATACCTCAAACCATACCCTAAATCCTATACCCAATATCCTTAACCCTAATCCCTATAGCCTATAAACTTAACCTTATACCCTCAACCTTGAACATTATCCCTCAACCCTCAACTGTCAACCCCATACTTATACCCTAAATCCTACATTCAAACTTGTACCCTAATTTACCCTAAATCATAAACCCTCAACCCTATACCAAATATCCTAAAACCTAATCCCTATAGCCCATACACATAACCCTATACCCTCAACCCTATACCTTAAACCCTAAACCCTACACCCTCAACCCTCATCCTTATACCCTAAAGCCTCAACCTAATACCCTAAACCCTATACTCTAGAGCTTCAAGTTGACCATTTTGGTGTATAAATTTGATAGACTTTTTTGAAAGGAAATAGAAAAGAACAATGGAAAGAACTAATAAATGAGCAATTTTTTGAAGGAAAGATATTACCAAATACATTGAAGTAGTAAAACCAAGCACCACCAAAGCAAGAGAGACACAAGAATTTGATAAGGGGAAAAAAAAGAAAAAACCCCAATATTATGAATGGAGGCAAAATTCCTAAATAAAAATACAAAGAGAGAGAGAGAGTTGCAGCCTTAGGCTTGCTTGCTTGAGTCTTGAAGAATGAGAGGAGAGGCACCTCAATAAGTAGAGGTGAAAAAAAGGAGTTAGAATGTAACTCCCAACTAAATGAATTCCACCATTCATCTATGTGTGTGCAAAGTGTCACCTCTTAAGGAGGTGGTTACAAATATTCCTTAATAAAGGAATTAAAAATAAGCCATCCTCACATATGTGTGAGATGACAAAAAAAGACAAAAGACTTGTATGGATTCCTTTGGAATATTCTTACAAGTTAACAAATAATTACAATTAAAGAATAACCTTTACCAAGTAAAGATTAATCTTCTAACATCCCCCCTTAATCTTTACTTGGGGAGGTTACATCAAACCCTTCAATGGGTTGTAATCCAATATTTTTACAATGAAAGAGAAATTTATCTTTACAAAGAGCTTTGGTGAGAATATCTGCAACTTGATCTTCACCTTTACAATACAAAAGATAAATTTGCTTGTCTTCAATTTTCTCTCTAATGAAGTGATGTTGAAGAGAAATGTGCTTATTCCTTGCATGAAAAATTGGATTCTTTGCCAAAGAAATAGCACTTTGATTATCACAATATAAAGGAGTAGGATTCTTTTGAGGTAGACCCAAGTCTTCAAGTAACCATAGTGCTTCTTTAGATGCATTTGTACAACCTTTATATTTAGCTTCTATAGAACAAAGAGAAGTAGATTGTTGTTTCTTACTATTCCATGAGATTGCACCTGATCCAAGAAAGAAACAATACCCACAAGTGGATCTCCCATCATTCAGATCACCTCCTAAATCTGAATCAGTATAACCCTTTAAAGAAAAATCACAATTTGTATCATAAAAAAGATCAAGATTAAGAGTACCTTTAACACATCTTTAAAAAAAAATTGCAACTTTAAAATGAGTTTGTTGTGGTTTAGACATAAATTTAGAAACTAAACCAACACTATAAGAAATATCAAGCCTAGTAAGAGTTAGATAATTCAAACTTCCTACTAATTGCCTATATAAAGTAGGATGATCAACAAAAGAAGTTTCCATATCAACCATTAATTTAGTTCCTAATTCACAAGGAGTAGAAACACAATTTGCATCAATCATTTTAAATCTATCTACGAGATCTTGAGCATATTTATGTTGAGAAAGAAAAAATACCTTTAGGTGTTTGCCAAATTTGCTACCCAAAAAAAAAGCAATAGGCCTAATCAATTATTTGAAATTGTTGATTGAGTTAGAACTAGACTTGTGATAATTAAATCATCAACATATAAAATAATAATCACAATATCATTGTCACTATGCTTAATATATAAATTTTGACCATTTGCATGAAACAAGATTCTTACCTTGAGGTAAGGGAGCTAAATCCCAAGTAATATTAGCAATTAAAGTATCATATTCTTCTTTCATAGCTAATATAAGAGTAATCCAATGTAGATAAAATAACCTTAAGCCTTGAATAAGAGTGCCAAAACAAATTGTAGCACAAATCATAGCTTATAGCCTAAATGATAAAATGTCAATATATAAACATAGCAATAATAGTTCTAGGTTTCCTCTCACTACATCATTTCTTGTATTGTAAAGGGAAATTGTATCAAGATTAATAATAAAGGACTTTGAAAATTAGTCCTAAAGATGGTTTTAAAAAACCATAGTGCCTTAGTAAAAAAAAAATTCAATATCAAAAGTCCTAATAATGGTATAAAAACCATATTGCCTTCAATAAAATAATGAAACATAAAAGTTTCAAGAACCTGATCCCCATCAATTAATAAAATAGATCTAAGTTCATCATAAATAAGTAAGTGCATACCATCAAAGTGGATGGAAATATTTTCCATGGGTCCCCAAAAAAACTCCAATGAGACTTGATAAAATATATGATTCATTATAGATAGGGCTCCCTATGCAACATTACTGCAAATGTGACTAGCACATAAAATATATATGTAAAGGCTCCATTGAGACTTGATAAAGTGATTAATTTTAAAAACATATATAGATGGAATAAATCCATCGAGAAAGACAAATTTACCAATAAGGCATAATATCAAATTAATGAGACAATAAAATATCAAATTCCCTTTATCAAAACAACATAATTGTAGTTGAGAAGGAAACACTAGGTTTTTTTTTTTAAAGATTGTAATAGATCAAGACTTAGGTAGAGAGAATGATAATTTATCAAGCCACAAATCAAGCCACCTTAAGTTATAAAAAAATTATTAAAAAAAATGTGATGGAATAATGGGAAATGCATACTATGAAGAGAAGTATTAAGTATAAATAAGACATTAAGATGATACTCATGCATTCATGACTACATGAATATCCCCTTTTCATATTCCAAATATGATTGAGTAAAACAAGTACACTATTATTGGGTTGATCAAGCCCAATAATAAAGTACATGTGTAGTTATTTTAAAAGGAATTTTTTTAAGAAATGCCTATTTAAAAGGCAATTTTTAAAAATGTCTAAAAAAAATAGTCCATTGAATTTTTTTTTAAAAATCTAAAAATGCCTTATGCAAATTTATTTATTTATTTATCTTTTTTAAAAAAGGTCTAATTACGGGCGGGGGCCCTAGCTCGGTTGGCTAAGTAATTCTGTTGCGGCTCTGCTGGTCACAAGTTCTAGTCTCCCCCGTCCCATGGTACCGGAGGGTGTGTCGCGCCAGCGCCGCCGGTCAAGTTAAAAAGTTTACCAAGCGCACTGCAGTTTATAGGGGGTCGTGCTACCCGATTCTTGTAGTCTAAAAAAAAAAAAGGTCTAATTACTTAGACAAAATAAAAGAAAAAGAAAGAGATAAAAGCTCCACCAAAATATTGAATAGATATACATAAGCATAATTCTTTTCTGAAATAGAAAAAAGATAAGTGCATTTTATACAAGCATGTTAATTTCCATTGACATAGTAAGTAAGAATGTAACTCAAGCAAAATAAACTTAAAGGTTAACAATATGGTAGGACATGAACTTTCTATTTTTTTTGTTCATCTTTGGATGTAGATGGATCAGTTTCAATTGTAGCAACATCCAAAAGATGGTAAAACGAAAAATAAAAGAGATATGAGTTTTCCAAGAATGATAGTTAGAAGAATTCAACTTAATTTCAGAAATTAAAGTAGACATGATTGTATAAAAAATTCACAACTTTATGAGACAAATAACTATTGCAAATATTTACTTTTAAAAAAAAATCCCTCTTGATCAAATTAAATCTTAAAAAAACCTCTTTTAAAAAAAAATTATTTAGAGCAAAACAAGCCTCTTTAGATAATTTTTTTTTTAAAATAATCTCATTTTCATATAATTCTTAAAACTTAAAAAATCCTTATTAATAATTAATTAAAAACTTCAAAAATTAAATTGAATTTTTAAAATAAAATAAAAATCTTAAAAATTTAATACCTTTACTTTAAATGGAGTATTTAAAAAAAAAACTCATAAAATAAATTATTTAAAAAATATTTTTATAAATATAAGGATTCTTTTCTAAAGAATAAAAATATACTTTCTTAAAACAACGATAAGAGAAAAAAGAAACTTTATACTCAAAGAAGTTTTTTTTTATTTCATGCTTTTAAAGGGAAAAAAGAAAGAAATCAACATTTTAAAAAGTGAGTGCACAAAAAAAGAGCGGTTTGAGGGCAGTTAAGGAAATTTAAAATGGATGTAAAATAAAATAAAATGGATTGAAATTTTTTAAGTTTGAAATTTAACAAGCTGTAAAAGAACTTTTTTTTCTTTTTAAGAAAACAGAAAGAGAGAAAAGGGAAGGCATAATAAATTGAAGTAGCAAATTTCATTAAAAGAATTTAATAAAATACAATGTTTTGCACAGGGACTACAGTAGGAGTCAGACTGAGGCCACAACAAGAGGAACAACAGAGGCTAAGCTGCAATAGGAGGAGCTATGATGTTATTTGTATTTATTATTAAAAAATATAGAGGTTATAACAGTGATAGAGCAGGAGCAACAACCAAAGAAATAAGGTTTTCTTTATTATTATTATTTTGGAGAGAAGGGAAAGAAGAGCACAACTACATGCAAAGGTGAAAGAAGGATTTGCAAACAGTAAGCAAAGTAGATGGCCACAAAGAGGGTTGAAGCCCTATTTTATTATTGTTTTTGTATTTATCAATATTAAAAAAAGAGATTATAACATTGAATGATTTTTTTAAAAAAATTGTTCTTTTTAAATTTAATCTGTTATACAGATTTAAAAGAAAAAATAATGAATTTTGTACAGATTTAGTATATAGATATGAATAAATTGTAGAGATTTAAAAAAAAAAAAAACTAATTTTTTACATAAATTTGAACATGCAACTATGGAGAAATTTTCTACAGATTTGCAAAAAAGAAGATTAGCCTTTTTCTAAAAAGAACTTTTGAACTAGGTTAGATCCCTCTAAAAAAAATAAAAAAATTCACAAAATGTAAAATATAGAGATTTTTTTTACAGATTTAGCCTGATATTGTAAAAAAAATTACAGATCTAAAAAAAATGAAATATAACCCTTTATTTGAGGGTTTCTAATTTTTTTGCAAAATCTAAATATGCATGCAAATTATAAAGATTTATTTTCAGATTTAAATTGATATTTAGCAAAAATCTTAGAAAAATTTATACAAAATATTTGAAATCTGTAACAACTATAGAAACCTACATAGATTTGAAATTTGAAATAAAATAAAAAAATTAGAAATGAAATCTTGCACAAGAAAAATAGGTTAGAAGACAAAAACAACCAAAGATTAGATACTTTTCTCTTCTTCTTCTCTTTCAGAGTGTCTCCAATGGTGTGCTTAAAAATTTGGTAAACCTTCAACAATGTAGCTCACAAAATATTAGTAATACCAAGCTCTGATACCATGAAAGGAAATAGAAAAGAACAATGGAACGAACTAATAAATGAGCAATTGTTTGAAGGAAAGATATTACCAAATATATTGAAGTAGTAAAACCAAGCACCACCAAAGCAAGAGAGACACAAGAATTTGATAAGGGGAAAAAACAAGAAAAAACCCCAATATTATGAATGGAGGAAAAATGCCTAAAGAATAATACAGAGAGAGAGAGAGAGAGAGTTGCATCCTTAGGCTTGCTTGCTTGAGTCTTGAAGAATGAGAGGAGAGGAACCTCAATAAGTAGAGGGTATGTGCAGGATCATCATGGAAAAAATAGGCCCTTAAGTGGCAAAAAATTTAGAAAAATCAAAGTTAGGCAACTTGACGTAAAAATTTGAATAAGTTATCTATATTATTTTAAAAATATGTAAGAATAGAATCTATAGAAAATTGAATGTAGTTTCTAAACTACTAGGTTTATTTTAGAAAAAAAATCTATTTGGTGAAAATTTAAAATTTCAATGCAGTTGTACTTAAATTTTAGGGAAAAATAAGAAGTAGGTGTCTGTCTGACCACCCTACCACAATAAAATGATAATATTTTTTTATAATATTTTATACATAAGTAGAGGACTCATGTACGGATGTGATGCATATTTTTTGTAATTTTTCCAAGTAAATAATTAATTATGATTTTTTTATTACAACTTTTAAAAAATATAAAAACTCATATGTTTGACCACCTTAACTTGGTCAAAACTTCATAAAATTCAATTTTTATTTATTTTTAATTCTATAGTATGTAAAGAATAGAATGTGATGCATGTTTTGGATTCAAAAAATGTGATACGGTTTGAAAGCTATACATTTTTTTTCGATTAGCCTATCAATTAGAACTTTAATCGTAATTCAAATAGAAAATGAATAATAATTATTTATTAAATTCAAAGTAAAGCATAATTTATATTGGTGGAAAGTTGAGAATCTCCTTTAAAAACCATTTTCATTTTATCAATTTTGGGTAAAAAAAATGTCGTCAGCCACATACCCTTCAAATACCCATGATATTGCCACTTTTTGGCCCATCATGATCCTGCACATACCCTAGAGGTGAAAAGGAGTTAGAATGTAACTCCCAACTCAATGAATGCCACCATTCATCTATGTTGCAAAGTGTCACCTCTTAAGGAGGTGGTTACAAATATTCCTTAATAAAGGAATTAAAAATAAGCCATCCTCACATATGTGTGAGATGACAAAAAAGACAAAAGACTTGTAGGGATTCCTTTGGAATATTCCTACAAGTTAACAAATAATTACAATTAATGAATAACCTTTACCAAGTAAAGATTAATCTTCTAACATTTTTAAAGCCACTTTAGGACGCATCTTAATGGTGAATAATCACTCAAAGGAAATAAATGCCACAATAAATACATACAAACATTCACACATATGTGCATACATACAAACATATGTACACATGCATTCAAGAATACAAACATGCATACATATATACAAGAATACATACACACATACATACACACATACATGCAAACAAACAAACATACATACATACATACATACATACATACATATACATTCAAGCACACAAATATACATACAAGCATACACACAAACTGAACCATAGATTTTAAGGTTAGGAATGCTATGTCCCTTTTGCTTAATTAGGGTCTTTCACCTAATGAAAAGTGTAAGTGTAGAATAAGTAATGAGTAAAATAACAAACAACACTTCTTAATAAGACATTATATCAAAAGAATCAACAATAATTAATCTAATTAACATGGAAAAACTCTTGAAAGTGTCATATTTTTCTCCATCTCCAAAGATTTATTAAGTCACTGGGCTCTTAGATTTGGTAAGAATTGTGATTGTTAAAATGCCAATCTAGAGAATGAGATGCTGCTAAATGCAATAATCTAATCCTATATGATGATATCTAAATGATAATGATGCAACTACTATAATCTAAATTGACATGAAATTTGATATCTAAATGATAATGGTGTAGCCATGATATTGATTCTAAAATGCTATGATTGCTATTGCTAAATGATAATGCTATTTCTAAGATGCTTGATTACTTAATTTATATTTATGCGGAGTAAGTTTGCACAAAATTGGGATCCATTTCCTGTAGAAGGAAGTTGTATTTATAGATTCCTAGCATCACATTTGTGAAGGGGCATCACAACAAAGGTCTGGATTCAATCTTGAGGATTCAATGGTGAAGGATGAAGAAGCCTTTAGGAGCTGATTATGGAGATTGTTCCTCCCTAGAAAAACACTTAGCCATAAGATAGGAAGAATCATTGGAAGAAGATGAAGAGGATTGCCTACAAATTTGTCTCCAATTTGTCTCCAAATTTTCCCATGAAGGTTGAGATGAATTAAATTAGACATTTCATATCTAATTTGGTAGGTGGGATATGATGAGCTATAGAAATATGTGCATAAATTTGAATATTTGGATTTATTTCAATTTTAGGAAGAAATGACAATTATTAAAATAAACAAATGTTTTTGATATTGTTTATTTAATAAAAGAGGGATAATGATAATTAAATAAAAACTATTGAAGTTTTGATTATTTAACTAAGAGAGAATAATTAGAAGAATATAGATGTGAACTATATAAATAAATATTTCTATTTATTCAATAGTAGAAGAATTTTATTATGATAATTAAATGAAAAAAGTGAAATTATTTATTTAATTAAGACAAAATAATAGAATAAAGATTGAAGAATTTAAAAGATGAACTATATAAATAAATATTTCTATTTATTTAATAGTAGAAGAATTTAAGGGTAATTAATCAAATAAATCATATTTAATTAATTAGATTATCTAGGCCATTTTTAGGTGTATACATTTTTCCCCTCTTTGAAGTGACGTGTTTACGCATTGCTTCAAAGAAAATTTTGCTAAGCTGTTGCCAGTATTGATGATTTTTTTTTCTTATGCCCTAGATGTTGATTTGTTGTGATGATGAATATATGCCCCCTGGCAAATAAATTGATGAATTTTTTATTTTTTTGGATTTTGGAAATTTTCTATTTTTTCATGATTTTCTGATGATTTAACAAAGATTTGATGATGAAAATAATTTATCTCCCAACAAACAGTGTGAAAGATTCCCCTGTGATGAAATGTGAATTAAGCCTCCAGTAAATAAAAGAAATTAATCCCACAAAAATCCCCTTAATTAACCTACAAAAGGTTAAAAAGTTGAGTTTAGAATTCATTTGTGCATGTTTGAGTTTTGAGAATTTGGAGCAGAGAGCAATTTGGTTCAAAATGTCAATCCCTTACCACACTCACTATTTCAAATGTGTGGATCGACACAACCACCCGACCGCTTATGGACCTTCGGTACGTACTTGTCAACCTCCTCGTTTTTCGTGTTTTCTCATTTTTTGCATGTTTTATTTGGTTTGTAATTTTTGAATTCTTTTAGTGCATACATTGCCCAATGTAGCACATCTACTTACTGTTCTAGCACATACACTAGTTTAGCGCATATGTCAATTATTGTAGCACATACGTAGGATGAAATAGTGCATACATTGTTTTAGCGCGTAGGATAGATTGTTTAGTGCATACATAGGTTAAAGTAGCACATCTGATGATATGGCGCATTGACCGCCTAAAGTGGCACATTTGCCTCCTAAAATTACACATCTGATGAAATAGTGCTTTTACTGCCTGTTTTAGTGCATTGAGGTGTTTTAATGGTGCATTGAATATTGTGGTGCATAAAAACACTGTTTTAGTGCATTTAAATTAGAATGATGTAATTTGTCTATTTTTTCCTTGATTATGTCAATTTTCAATCGTGTCAGCTGTTGATTTGATATGATTGATGATCCTGATAGAGTAGATGATGTTCAACCTCATGATAGGTGAGGTTGATTTGATTAATTGACCTCATGATAGGTGAGGTACAACTTAAGATTGATGATTAACCTCATGATAGGCGAGGTTGATTGATAGATTGACCAATAAACTTCATGATAGGTGAGATTCATTGATAGAATTGATGATTGACCTCATGATTGGAAAGGTTGATTTGATAGTTTCTCATGATATTTTAGCAAAGTATCAACAGAGCTAATTAGATTTGATAGGCTGATTGACATTTGATGAATTGACAAAGATTACTGACTTTCAATATTTCATGATGATAGGATTCATTTGTGAACCTACAAATTCAAGAGCAGTTTCCTAGGACATTTGATTTGATACCATAGCTAGTGCAGCCTGAGACAACAGTCATTGCACATTGTGGTTTGTCGTCTCTTCTAGACATGCCCCAGATAAGGATTAATTGGGGTCTCCAAACAACCCTAGCAGAGAGGTGGCATAGCAAGCATAACAACTTCCACCTTCCTACTGTTGAGATGACAGTCACTCATGAGGATGTTTAGCAGATTTTGAGGATACCCGTTGTTCATGATATTGTTGTTTATGATTCTTCAAAGCAGGGCGGGAATAATGCTCTACGTAGAGTATTTCAGGATGATCATATTTGTGGATACAAGATTCCATGGTGTGAGATGGTGGATGCCTATGCCACCCTACCTTCAGTACTTGCTAGTTTTATTAGAGGGTTCCTTTGTCTTGATCGCAGGTCAAAGGGAATTTCTATTGGTTGGGGCCATATTTTGGAGAGTATGATTGTTCACGGTACCAAATATGCATGGGGTATGTGTATGCTCGCTCATCTTTACCACAATTTGCATCTTTGTCCATAGGGGTTACATTACTTCAAGTGTGGGTGTGGGAGCATATAGTTGTCATGTGTCCAGTGATGGTGAGACAATGACCCACCATGAGGCCATATGTTCACAAATATATAGGTCATCTTACTCAGCCCAGACTAGGTAAGTTAGAGCATTGGAGGAGAGTTTTGGATGATTTAGAGGCTGTTACATGGTGGCCCTATCTAGATTGTGATCACTAGGATGACGATGATACTAAGATGCAGTACCTTTGTCAGTCTATGTTTCTAATTGGTAGGACTCATTGGGTGATCGAGAGATTTTTATTAAGGAGGGTGCTTAGACAATACAACATTGTACAGGGCATGCCTTAGGGAGTTGTACATTATGCCCAACATCAAATAGATTCTACTTAGTGGGGACCCAAACTTTCATATGATATTGTTGTTCAGGAGCACTTGAACCTACAACCTTCAGATTGGGATATTTTTCTTAACATTATCAAGCCTTCAATTACTACAGATTATGCAGTGTATCTTTCCTTACATCCATTTCTGCATATATATGTTCCTGATGAGCCAGTGCCACTACTCAGCGAGGAGGAAGTTGTAGTTGTACATGGTCGTTGATGAAGGAGAGAGAAGGGTGTGGAGGAGGAGTAGGATGTTGAGGGGGAGGAGGATGTGGAGGAGGAGGAGGAGGATGTGGGGAGTGGTGATGAGGATGATAGTAGTGATGATGAGGACATATACATAGGTGGTGGAGATGAGGGTGGAGATGATGGAGGAGATGGTGGTGGAGGAGGTGGAGGACCAGGTGGGGCCAGTGGGCCAAGTGGAGCTAGTGGATCAGTTCTAGTTTTAGATGTCAGAGAGATGATGGTGCCTCATAAGAGGCGACCACTAGTAGCTCCTACAGAGTAGCATGTGCAGATTAGTGTACCTTCTCAGTAGCAGTAGACGCAGATTGCGAGCCTATAGGTGCAGGTGCAAACCTTATAGGGGCAGGTGATACAGGTTTAGGGTTTATTGGTGCAGAAACAGATGCAGATGCAGAAACATGCCCAGTCTCATGCACATGTTCTCTCTCAAGTACAAATATAGTTAGCAATGGCCTAGGCATAGATTACCACTTTGACAACCAAGAGAGATGTAGCTAGATCGGCTACAGAGTAAGCATAGTTGACAGCTGATACATTACAAAGATTAGTTGATGGTACCTCTATAGAAAATTATATGAGAGAGGTTCTCCATGTAGGTCAGGAGGTAGAGTACTATGGAGGGAGGTACCATGATGCAGTTCCCTCAGAGCAGAGAGTGAGTTATGCCTAGTCTTGATTTGGCAGGAGCCAGTCTAGGACCATGAATAGAGGTGTTACACAACCTCTTCTAAGAGACCTGAGAGATCCTGGTACATCTAGTGGTGGAGGGACTAGTCCAAAGATGCCTACACCATCTGGAGCTAACAACACAGCCATATGATTGTACTTTCTGGTGCATTTTGAGATATGATGTATACTCTAGTTTTTTTATTTACAACCAGATTTGATGTTACATCTCCTTACATTTCAGACATCATTGTATACTTGACATTATGATTTTGAGATTTATATGATATGTGGTGGATTGATCAATCTATATGCTCCCTATATGTTTCTATGATGAATGCATTTAATTCCTATGTTCTATATGTTATGTGATGATCTATATGATACTGTTATGGATGCATTTAATGATCATGATGATATGTAATGATTTTATGATGTTTTGATTTCCTATGTTCAAATTTGATTATGTGAATAATGATGATGTATGGATGTATGATGTATGTATTTATTTAGATGGATTGATAGATGTATTTAATGATGTGTATATCTAAATTACATGATAATGTAACTATATGCATGATGATGGATATGATGTTTCAATGATATATGAGTAATGATGTAAATAGGATATGATGCACTTTTATTTTTGATATTTCAAATGCAAATATATGATGCAATGAATGTATGAATGAATGATCAATATAATGGTACTTCGAATGTCTGATATATGAATTGATGAATGAAAATGTAAATACATAGAAATTTATTTTTTGATAGTTTTCTCATGCAATTTTATGATGTGATGTTATGAAAAATATGATGTGATGCAAAATATATGATGGAATGTATGAATGATAAAATGATATAATAATGTTTCTAATGTATGCAATGAAAATGATTATGCATTGTATGATAATGATGGTGTTTTTTTTAATGTAAAGTATACTCAATCCATTAATGAGAAAAGATAACATCGTTTTTGAATTCTTCACCAATCTTTGTAACAAATACTCTATAGATGTTAAACTAACATGAATGCAATCTAATCTACCATGCAAATCTAAATGCAAAAATTGGCACCTTAATAGTCCATTTATTTTTCTTTTTATCATCATTGAGCTTTTAAAATGTTGAAAGTGAGTACAAGCATCGATGGTATAATTTATACCATGATGACCTAAGTACTACTTTCATGATTTTGATATTGCAAGTGAACACAAGCATCAAGGTATAATTAAACTAAGATGACCTAAGCATTTCTTGCGTAAACAAAAAAGAATCAATCATTTTATTATGTGAATTGGAATGCCATCAGCGATACTTTGTATCTAGCATGTCTTGCAACAATTCACACAATAAATAATTAATTCACAAACAATAGATAGATAAAATATCATTCTTCTTCCTCGCTTCTCTAGTTCAATACATCATCGAGTTGCTCCAAAGAAATAACAAAGATCAAAGTACAATTCAACCTCTACTTAAAGTATTTCAATCATTATTCATATTAGATCATCCATTTTGACTTGAAAAATCTAGTTTTATGCTTTCTAATGAGTGTTTTGATCATGTATGATTGATTGCCAAATGTTGTCTTGTCATTGTGTTTTGGTTTTATTTGACACGTTTGCTGTACTAATGCTTGTCTATTTGATAAGCTCAAAATTTATTGCCCCTAGTGAGTTCAATATTTTTCCCCCAAGCTAGGGCGTGACACGATCACTTTTCCAAAATATGTACATGATGTTTGCTTTTCAAATGATAGGTGAAAAAATGATGGCAAAAGTGAACGACCAAGTCATCCATCTAACAAATGGAAAAGATGGTTTAAATCACATGTAGCGCATGTTTCCAAGTTTTCACTGTGTTTTTATTGCACTTTTTTAGACTTTATGATTATTTTTTTTGTATTTTCTCTTTTTCTAATTTTTTTTGTATTTTTCGTCACCAAGACGCCTGTTTGCCAGGTTTTCATCAAGGTGGCCATTTTAACCATGCACTAAATGATTTCCAATATAGAATTTCATAAGATGGATACTATTGATAGGTTCATCAAATAGATCCCCTTTAGGTGTAGAATAAGTAATGAGTAAAATAACAAACAACACTTCTTAATAAGACATTATATCAAGAAAATCAACAATAATTAATCTAATTAACACTGGAAAACTTTTGAAAGCATCATATTGTTCTCTATCTCTGAAGATTTATTAAGTCACTAGGCTCTTAGATTTGGTAAGCATTGTGACTATTAAAATTCCAATCTAGAGAATGAGATGCTACTAAATGCAATAATCTAATCCTATATGATGATATCTAAATGATAATGATGCAGTTATTGTGATCTAAATTGACACGAAACTTGATAAAAGGAAGCTATAGTAAACTATGATGCAACCATGATATTGATTCTAAAATGCTATGATTTCTGATAATGTTATTGCTAAGATGCTTGATTTCTTAATTTTTATTTCTACAGAGTAAGTTTGCACAAAGTTGGGATCCATTTCCTATAGGAGGTTGTATTTATAGATTCCCAGTAGCACATTTGTGAAGGAGCAGCACAACAAAGGTTTGGATTCAATCTTGAGGATTCAATGGTGAAGGATGAAGAAGCATGAGTTGATTATGGAGATTGTTCCTCCCTAGAAAAACACTCAGCTAGAAGATAAGAAGAATCATTAGAAGAAGATGAAGAGGATTGCCTACAAATTTGTCTCCAATTTGTCTCCAAATTTTCCCGTGAAGATTGAGATGAATTAAATTAGAAATTTCATATCTAATTTGGTAGGTGGGATATGATGAGCTATAGATATATGTGCATAAATTTGAGTATTTGGATTTATTTCAATTTTAGGAAGAAATAACAATTATTAAAATAAATAAATATTTTTTATATTGTTTATTTAATAAAAGAGGGATAATGATAGTTAAACAAAAAAATAATGAAGTTTTGATTATTTAATTAAGAGAGAATAATCAAAAGAATATAGATGTGAAATATACAAATAAATATTTCTATTTATTCAATAGTAGAAGAATTTGATTATGACAATTAAATAAAACAAAGTGACATTTGTTTATTTAATTAAGACAAAATAATAGAATAAAGATTGAAGAATTTAAAAGATCAACTATATAAATAAATATTTCTATTTATTTAATAGTAGAAGAATTAAAGGTTAATTAATCAAATAAATTGTATTTAATTAATTAGATTATCCAGACCATTTTTAGGTGTATACAAAAAGAGATAGATCCCACACCCAAAATCTAGGTGGTTCACTCAAATAAGGGGATGTATGATGAAGTTAGAATAAATGAAATGATATAAATGCAATTACATGATGAAATTGATTGATTAATTATGCAAAACCTAAGAAATGTAACTTGTTTGAAAACACATTGTGTAATGCAAAAACACCTAGAAATGTGAAGAAAACTGAATAGAAATGGATGAAAATTAGAAATGGATTCTAGAATGTTGTTGATGCTAACTTTTAGGCCTAGTGGGATTAATTCACCATTCTGGGTGAATCAGTCCCAATTCTGTAAAACTATTCTGGAACCTATTTCAGACAAAAGGGTATCTAAAAATGTAGAAAAATAAAAACTAACCTAGTAGTGGGACTCATTCATCACCCATGGTGAATGAGTCCAATTTTTAATTTATGAATATTCAAAGGTGGAATCTAGCTCACTTTCAGTCTACACTTTCTGCTTCTCTAGGTGTTCAATTCTGAAACTATCGGATTCAGGCCTGAAAGTCACTTTTTGTTGATATTTTGACTTGGAAAATGAAGAGAAGACTTAAAAAACTTTGCAACTTGATTCTTAATGATTTCCAAGCTTCCAAGATGCCTAAATCTGCAAACACACAAGACAAGAAAGATAAATGTTGGATGTTAGGGCATGGGGGTTTTCCTTGGTCAAACCCCTTTTAGGTAATTAAACCAAAATAGAGAAAGAATGTAATGAAGCATGAAACAGTGGAATTAATACCTTTCCATGATGTTTGATCTTGAATTTATGCAACAATGGAGGAAGATTCTTCCCTTGAATGTCTAAAAATTGCTATCTTAATGGCTTGAAATGATGAAACCCTAACTTGCTTGACTTGAGATGGAAGAATGGTGGATGAATAATGAAGAATGGTTAAGAGAGATGTCAATTAGGGTTTGAAAGGTTGTATTTATTGGAAATTATCCTAATTTACTCATAAATTGGATCCCCAAGGCCAACATGAGGGAAAAAAAACTTAAATTCCAAATTTCTCGCTCAAAAGTCAAAAATGGGCCAAATGGGACTCATTTGCCACCTATGGCGAATGGGTCCCACAATGTCCATTTTGTCAGCTAAGATGCTAGGAAGTTAAGAAATAAGGTTTATATGAAGACTTTATGGCGTATTTGATCAATTTAAGTCTCGGGATACACAATATGGGTTAATAGGGTCCTATTAGTGATGATGTAAAGGTCAATTAGGGCTTGGGACACAAAATTCAATGTGAAAGTGTGATTAAATACACTTCACAATACTAAAATGAGATCCATATAGCCTATAAAGGAATAAGAACCAATGTGAATGTGGAAGACACATTACAACACTAGTTTAACATTAAGTTTAATTCAAAAACCTTCTAGATTGGTGTGAATATGTATTTAAATACATTTTATAATGTTGAATTAAGGGTATGTGCAGGATCATCATGGAAAAAACGGGTTCTTAAGTGGCAAAAAATTCAGAAAAATTAGAGTTAGGAAACTTGATGTAAAAATTTGAATAATTTAATATCTATATTATTTCAAAAATATGTAAGAATAGAATTTGTATAAAATTGAATGTATTTTCTAAACTACTAGGTTTATTTATTTTTTTAAATCTATTTGGTGAAAATTTTAAATTTCAATGTAGTAGTACTTAAATTTCAGGGAAAAAATAAGTAGGTGTCTGTCTGACCACCCTAACCACAATAAAATGATAATATTTTTTTATAAGATTTTAGATATAAGTAGAGGACTCATGTTCATATGTGATGCATTATTTTTTGTAATTTTTTTCCAAGTAAATAATTAATTATGAATTTTTTATTACAACTTTTAAAAAATATAAAAAACTCATATTTCTGACCACCTTAACATGGTCAAAACTTCATGAAATTCATTTTTTCCTTTTTTAATCCTATAGTATGTGAAGCATAGAATGTGATGCTAGTTTCAGATTCAAAAATTTGATACTGTTTGGAAGCTATAGATGTTTTTTAATCAACCTATCGATCAAGACTTTATTCATAATTCAAATAGAAAATGAATAATAATTATTTATATATTAAATTCAAAGTAAAGCACAATTTATATTGGTGGAAAGTTGAGAATCTCCTATAAAAACCCTTTTTGTTTCATCAATTTTGGATTAAAAAAAGGTCGTCAGCCACATAACCTACACATACTCATAATATTGCTACTTTTTGGCCCATCATGATCCTACACATACCCTTAAAGGAAAATGGGTTCATTAAGTCTAGAAAAGCATGAAAGTCTTTTACAACACTTTACAAAACCTTTACAAGACAACATTAAATGCATTTAAAAGGGTCCAAGACCTAGTGTGGATTTGAAAAACACCTCACAACATCAAATCAAGGCTTTATTAAGTCTGATTTATCATGAATTATTCCCATGTCAAGCAAGTTTCCTTTTTCTATGGTACATTTAGACCCCACTTTAGTGAGAGGATGAACTTGCTTCAAACTCACACTAAAGTAGACATTCAAGAGATGTCTGATTGTACCAATGCAGATGACAAAGGATGACAAAGACCAAAGAAGGTTGTGCAAGCCCCCAAGATCCAAGATCCTATGTCACACCAACATATAAGTGTAAAAGAACATACACAAGGTGACTGATTTGCAACAAGACAAGATAAATGATCATACAATGGAAAGAACTAGAAGAGTGAAAATAAAAGGATGGATCAAGCTTCAACCATTTGTCTAGCTAGTTGTGGATTAGATCTAGGCTTGTTTGTTTGGAAAAAGAGATGTGTACTCACTCTGGGGTGACAGAACTCATGGTTGTTCATTGGATGAGAAGGCCCAACTATAATCACTCTAGGGCCACGAAACTTCTGATTGCCTATGGATTTAGAAAGCCCAAAAGGTGAGACACATATGGCTGATATGTACTCACAAACACTTAGGTGGCTATGGGGAAAGTCATGCCTCAGAATGGGCTTCCTGCTCAACCATACCAAAGTTATACCTCTTGATAACTTTTAATAAGGTGCCAGAAAATGTTGGTTCGAGCTCTATGAAGCAAGAAAATTTTTGTATGCTTGACACTCATAGACATTGTTAATGCAAAATAGTGTAAGAAATGTTCAAAGGGATTTTTCTTAGTTCCTACAAAGTCTCATCTTAGGGGACATTATGCTTATCATCTCCAAGAGAGGATGCGTCAAAAGAAATATCACACTCTTGGAGGGAATCAAGCCCAATGACTCCACCAATAAAAGGACGCATCACAACAAGAAAGAAATTGTGCAATGAAATGTGAGTAGTGATGTATGCCCCCACTTTAAAGCAGTTACGAACACCAATACTGTGATCAATTGATTTAAAGTAGAAGAAGAGGACATGAGAGCTTACTTAGAAATCCCTATGCCAAGTCATATGTTTCTAATAAGCTACATCATGAAAAAGAGTAGTATGTCACATGTGAGCCAACTTAAGGCATGTTATCCACATCCCAAGCTTTCTCTTATATGTTCATGAAAGGTTAACGACTAGCCAAAAGAGGCAAAAAAAAGTGACATACAACAACAAGGCCACCTAACCCCTTTCCCCCACTGAGTGTAGGACAAGGGTGAGCCAAAATGATTGGTGAAATGATTGTAGAGAGAAAATTGATATCAATTAGAGTAATTAGGTGCCCCCACATAGGGAAGCATACAAAACTCCTTAAGATGTTGGATTTTAGAACTCAAAGCCTTACATTCATTAGTGGAATGACCATGAACTCTATGATATGCACAGAATGAAGTATTGTAATAACAATACTTTCGAGTTCTTAGAGGGAGAGAGATCAAGTGATCTTGTAGGAGTCTTGACAAGATACCCTCTTGATCAAGAGGAGTAGTTGTTGTTGGTGGAAAAGACGTGTCTTGCTTAGTACAGGATGTCATAGCTATGCAAGGTTCTTTAGATTGCGAGATTTTTTTCTCACTCTTGGAGGAGGAGGGAAAATCTATCAAATGTAAATCATTGGTTTCTTGGGAGATGACATTGACATTAAGTGAAGGTGTATTTAGTTTTTGGATGATTTGTAAAGGAAAACAATCAAGACCACTAGTGTCTATCAGTTCAGGATGCTTTATAGTTAAGGTTGGATTAGAATAATGTTGTGTGAGAGTGTTGATGTTGAGGGAAGGCTTGGAGATTTCTATCATAGGACAATAGCCAGGACCATGAGTTGTTTGTTGTGTGATAGGGTTGATAGGGTTGTGGATACCTTGGTCATTAGAACCACATCCTTTCCCACTATATCCAAGTTGTTTCATAATTTCATAACCTGACCCATAAAAAAAATTCATTGCTTTTGAAGTTGGTTATTCTTGATTAAGTTCTTCAAAGTTTTTCATGTAATTTGTGTTGTTGTCTAAAGTGGTTGAGGTGGATGCTTTCAAAAGGTCATCCAAGTCATGGTCAAAATCCAAGGAACCCAAAACATCTTTTGATAACATCATGACTTGTTCAATATGTTGTTGTTTGTCTTTTTGTTGTGCAGGTTCCACTTGTGTGGCTGGTGTTAATGTGTTCAAGGGGTTATTTGTGGTTTTCTCAAGTTTCAAGACATTATAAGGCTCATGATTAGTGTCGAGGGTGTACACTTTGTTGTTGTAGATTTATTTCATTTTTTGATGAAGAGTGGAAGGCACACCATTCATTGCATGAATCCACGACCTACCTAGAAGAAGGTTATATGAACAATCATGAAGCATAACCTGGATTGTTGTGTTCAATGTGACTTCTCCAACTATAATAGGTAATTAAGTGATCACACCAAGCGGTGTCTTTTCGACATTGTCAAAGCTCTTAATAGATAAAGATTTAGGTTGAATTTTTTATTTATCCACACGAAGCCTATCCAAAAGGCTTACACTACACACATTAAGGGCTAAGCCATTGTCAATAAGGGTTCACTTTATCACTATCTGATTGTATCGAGCAATCATCATGAAATTTTTCATTTTGTTTTTGCACTTACAGAGGGGGGAGTTCACTTTGGTGGAAAACAATGTCAGCATTTATGGCTTGAATCATGGCTGCGATATTATGTGGTTGTGTATTAGAAGGGAGAAGAACTTGTTGTAAGGTTGTTTGAAGCATAGTGTGATAGGTAGGTGAAGTTTGAAGAAGGTCCGAAAGGGAGATCTTTGTGGGAGTACTTTTAGGTTGTTCAACAAGATCATACTCCCTTAAGCTAGGGGCACTAGGCAGTATAGAATTTGGAAAAGGTAAAGAAGTTGGGTTTGATTATGGCGGTGATGGATTGTTTTTAATGTTGTATGTATGAGCAATGGTATTGTGACTTGGTTGCTACAACATATTATTCTCAGGTGGATAGAGGGTGAATTTGGGTTTGTGTTGAGTTTTTTTGTGTGAGGATGGATAAAGGATGAGTTGAGGTTGAATAATATTGAGATCACTTGGTGAATGAGAGTCTAACATAGGATTTTCATCTCCTTTCAAGGGCATAATATTATCATCAATACATTATATTTTCCTTTTATTATGATATTCTCCCTAGAAGGAGAGTGTTTAGGAGAACAACAAACCTCATTTTTTTGAAAATTAAGGCTTGGTTCATTCAAACTAACTTCATCGCAACTAAGGGAGTTATGAATAGTGGAATGCGCTTGATTATTGATAATGGGGAGATTATATTCAATCGTTCATTGTTTGTAAGGTTTTATTATCTTATTCCATATTATCTACCCTACTAGGAGAGCTTGTAATATGTTCATCTAAGGTTGAAATTTGCAAAGTAGCTTCATCACAAGTGGGAGAGGCATGAAGAGAAGGACCATTATGATTTTCAAATAGATCTTCCCATAGGATATGGACATTAGGCGAGGTAGGGAAAATGTTCTCATGATATTCAATAGGTGTATCTTCTAACACCAACCTATCCTCTTTTCATCGAGGATGGATATTAGGAGAAGAACACGTTTGATTATCATGATTATGGAGACTAGCTAGGTGATATATAGAAATGTGTCTATGATCTCATTATCATTTTGTGTTGTGTTGCGTGATCGCCATGATTACTTAGTGTGATGTCCTCTCCTTTAGTAATGTTATGTCTAATAGGAGAGGTAAGAGGAGAGAAACAACTCAAATTTTCAAAACTCTGATCAATTGGCTCTTCTAACACTATAATCTATTCTTCTCAAGTGGGAGAGAAAATAGGAGAAGAACAAATGTAAGTGTTATGATTATCCAAGGTTTCTTTCACTAAACTAACCTCATCCAAAAAAGGGGAAGTAGGGGAGGGATCTATGATGAAAAAAGGAGAGGGGAAAGAACCTCATATTCATATGCATTTAACAAAATTCTCTTACAAAATGCAATAAGATCTAAAAAGAGAACATGCAAGATGATAACTATAGAAATTTTTAATGAAAACATGATGGAATGATTATTCTACAAACTTGAAATGTAACAATTCTAAAGCAAATATGCAAAAGAGGAATGTAATTTTTCAAATTTTAAAGATGACAATTGACTGATTATGATATGTAACAAGATGAGAATGCAAAATTGAAATTAAAACCATGCACATGAAATGAGCTAATGTAAGCTAAATCTAATGAAATTAATGTTACAAAAACTCAGCCAAGTGATATAGATAATTGATGGCAGCAAACAAAAGCATAAAATAGGGTTTTTAGCTCTATAAAAGGTTGTTTCAGGGGTGAAAAGGGACTAATTCTCCCAAGGTGGAAAATGAGTCCCAGTATGGACTTTTTTCAGAGTTTTCAAAATATTTTGAGTGATTTTGATGTTTTCTGAGTGTGATGATGTAGACCTAAGTTAAAAAAATAGAAATTTAGAAAATTGAAATGAATTTAGATGCCAACAATGCAACCTAAATGTACTTTTTAATGAATGAAAAATTTGAAACCTAGCATGCAAATGAATCCATGCAAATACTAATGCAAGGTCAATGCAAGCCTAGATCTCTGATGGACTCTAAAATTAGACAATAAATTGTTCAAAAAGTAGGTTCACCAAAATGAACCAACAATTTTGAGATGTTACTCTATGGACTTCTGTTGCACTCTTAGGATCTTTCACCTACAAGGAAAGAGATAGAACCCTAAACCAAAATTGAAGTGGTTCACTCAAATAAGGGGATGTATGATGAAGTTAAGACTAAATGAATGCTATATTTTAAGGTTAGGAATGCTATGTCTTTTTTGCTTAATTAGGGCCTTTCACCTAATGCAAAGAGATAGATCCTACACCCAAAATCTAGGCGGTTCACTCAAATAAGGGGATGTATGATGAAGTTAAGTCTAAATGAAATTAGATGATGAAATTGATTGATTAATTATGAAAAACCTAAGAAATGTAACTTGTTTGAAAACACATTGTGTAATGCAAAAACACCTAGAAATGTGAATAAAACTGAATAGAAATGGATGCGATTGAAAGTGTGCACCTGGAATATGGATGAAAATTGGAAATGTCTTCTGGAATGTTGCTAATGCTGATTTTTAGGCATAGTGGGACTCATTCACCATTCTAGGTGAATCAATCCTAGTTCTGCAAAACTGTTATGGAGCCTATCTTGGACAAAAGGGTATCTAAAAATGCAAAAAACAATAACTTCAACCTGTCAGTGGGACTCATTCACCACCCATGGTGAATGAGTAAAATATTGAATTTATGAATATTCGAAGGTGGAATCTAGAGCTTTTGGTCTAGACTTTCTGCTTCTCCAGGTGTTTGGTTCTTAAACTGTCAGATTTGGGCCTGAAAGTCACTTTTTCTTGATATTTTGATTTGGACAATGAAGAGAATACTTAAAAAACTATGTAACTTGATTCTTAATGATTTCCAAGCTTCCAAGATACCTAAATCTACAAACGCACAAGACAAGAAAGATAAATGTTGGATGTTAGGGCATGGGGGTTTGCCTTGGTCAAACCCCTTTTAGGTTTACATTAAACCAAAATAGAGAAAGAATGTAATGAAGAATGAAACAATGGAGTTAATTCCATTCCATGATGTTTGATCTTTAATTTATGCAACAATAGAGGGAGATTCTTCCCTTGAATGTCTAAAAATTGCTATCTTAATGGCTTGAAATGATGAAACCCTAACCTGCTTGACTTGAGATGGAAGAATGATGGATGAATAATGAAGAATGGTTAAGAGAGATGTCAATTAGGGTTTGAAAGGTTGTATTTATATGAAATTCTCCTAATTTACCCATAAATTGGATCCTCAAGGCCGACATGAGGAAAAATAAAACTTAAATTCCAAAATTTCCTGCTCAAAAGTAAAAAATGGGCCAAATGGGACTCATTCGCTACCTATCGTGAATGGGTCCCACCTGGATGGGACTGGTTTTCCATGGATAGAAAATGGGTCCCACAAGGGCCATTTTGCTCACTAAGATGCTAGGAAGTTAAGAAATAAGGTTTATATGAAAACTTTGTGGGGTATTTGATCAATTTAAGCCTCGGGATGCACAATATGGGTTAATAGGGGCCTATTAGTGGTGATGTAAAGCTCAATTAGGGCTTGGGACACAAAATTCAATGTGAAAGTGTGATTAAATACACTTCACAATACTAAAATGAGGTCCACATAGCCTAGGAAGGCACAATAACCAATGTGAATGTGCAAGACACATTACAACACTAGTTTAACATTAAGTTTAATTCAAAAAACTTCTAGATTGATGTGAAGATGTATTTAAATACATTTTATATTGTTGAATTAAAGGAAAATGGGTTCATTAAGTCTAGAAAAGCCTAAAAGTCTTTTACAACACTTTACAACACCTTTACAAGACATCATTAAATGCATTTAAAAGGGTCCAAGACCTAGTGTGGATGTTAAAAAACCATGCAACACCAAATCGAGGCCTTATTAAGTCCAATTTATCATGAATTATTCCCATGTCAAAAAAGTTGCCTTTTTTCTATGGTACACAAACTTACACAAAAAAAAATTAATGCAAGACATAATGCGAGCACGTTATAACACACTCACATTATGTCAAAGTTGTGACATAATGTGAGTGAATTATAATGTGCTCATGTTTTGTCTTGTTTTAGGAATCCCCAAGCCTTTGGCTTGGATCTTCATTGGATTTCCAACCCAAAGTCTTGGACTTCCTTTCCAACAACCAAAAATGTGTTTTTGCATATTTAAAAAATTTCACATAATCTCATTCGTGCTAACCATTAGGTTTGCACATGTTTCAACGTCAAGTAAAACAAATGCTTGGGTAATGTTAAGCTCTCTCTTAGCTATTTCAAGATGAAATTTTTATCACATTTTGATTATATTAAGGCTTTCATCTTTAATTTCTTTTTTTGGTGTATCTATTTTTTGTCAAAAATCAATGTTTGGTATTTTTTACTTTATTTTTTAACCATTCATTCAAATTTCAAATAAATCACATTTTTATGAACTAGAGTCTATTCTACACATATTTTCTCTTCAATTAGTTTTCAAAATTATAGGGTTCGCATGGTCAATTTTTTATTTTTCAGGATGTGTCCACTTTGAAAATTAGTAAAACTTTATATAATTAAAAAATTATTAGAAAAAAATGAAACCGCAATACATGTTGTTAGGTAATTTCTCACCAAAGTGATTTTAAAAATACTAAAAAATTTTAACCTTTTGACATACCCACAACAAATGCTATGTTGCATTTTTTTGAAAAAACAAGACCAATTTGTGTGGGTAACGTATTTGAACCCCTTAATCTCTACCATTTTCAAAAAAAAGTTGTTTAGAAATTACATTCAAAGCTCTACGGTCATTGTTTTTGTTGCATCTTAAAATTTTGAGTGTAACTATCATCAATTTCTCATCCAAGGTCAGTATTTCTTGATTTTAGAAAAAAATGTATGCTTAAGACCCCTTTTTGGCCCCTCATCTTTGTGCACTTACCCCAATATTCATCACCAATTTCATAACCTCCCAACTTGCCATATGAATATACTTATATAGTGTTTCTTTACTACATGTGCAACCTCATTACTCTCTCTTGCTCTTCATGCTATTCATCACCTACAACATCAAACTAAATGCTATCCTCAAATATGAACACAAAATCCCTCTTCTTGACAATGTAATATATCCTATAGTTCACTTTCTTCCCTTTTTCTAAGTGCCCAACCTCTCCATTGGAAAAAATGTATTTTTGAGTAACCATATCCTCTATTGAAACTCCTTATTGTGGGTATGTGCAAGAAGTTGAGTCCACTTTTTTGCCAAAAAGTGGAAGTGTTTTGCCTAATTTTCAAAATTTGACACATTTGACCTTAAAATTTGAAGCACTTAGAGATGAAATCTTTGAAAAAGTCAAAATCATAAAATGTAGTGCTCAGAGTCTAGTTTCCAAATATGTAATTTATTTCAATACCCAGATTGTAAACATTGAGTTTTAATAGGTATTTCAAAAAACCACTGTTTAAAAGTCATTTTTTTTACCATACCATGCACGTGTACGACATCCATATTTTGACTTAAATTATCGTATTTTTCTAAATCCTTTTGGGAAAAATTTTGTGACTCACTGAAGCTTGTTCTTGATATTTTTTTGTAATTTTTTATTTTTTGTTAAATTTTTATTAGGCAGATTTGTTGTTTTGAAAAATTGTCGTGTACGACATGCATAAGATGACCTAAACTTATCATTTTTATTTTTTATTTTTAAATTGAAAAGAATTGTCTGAATTTTGTTCTCGTGCAATCTGTTTGTCAAAATGTTATGTTGATCAAAAGTTATTAAAATAGTAAAAAACCCTGATATTTAAAGTTTATGGACCAATTTTATTAGAAATTAATTGAAAAATAGAAAAAATAATCCAATTACAAAACAAATTACATATTTAGAATCTCCATTGTTTCATCTAAAATGGGTTTTAATTTTGTCAGAAATTTTTGCAAAAAAGGTTGTCAGCCATATGTCCAAAGTCGGTATTTTTCTTTGACATTGTTAGGACCTTCATCTTGCAGGTCAAACCAGGTTGAAGGCCTAGGTTCAGACTTCCAATGCTTTTCCCAAATCAAAAACCTAGGCAAAATCCCAACCACAAAGCAAAAAAGAATTCAAATTTTAAAAAACGGGATCCTGATTATAAAATGGGATCCCGTTTATTAATAATCGAGATCCTATCCTATAATCGGGATCTCGTTCCCCACACTATAATATTCGTACCATTCTAAAGGAAATGGGATCTCGTTTCCTTTGCAATGGTCCCCACATTCAATACCAAGGAACGAGATCCCGTTTATTAATAATCGAGATCCTGTCCTATAATTAGGATCCCATTCCGCACACTATAATATTTGTACCATTGTAAAGGAAACGGGATCCTGTTTCCTTTACAACAGTCCCCACATTCAATACCGAGGAACGGGATCCCGATTATAGAATGGGATCCCACTTCTTATAGATGGGATCCTATTTTTTATAAGTGGGATCCTGTTTTATAAATGGGATCTCGTTTCCTTTATTTAAATATTCTGCAAAAAATTACTGTGAAGTCTGCAACTTCACATGTATGGCCGAGAGTAGTAAAAGTAAATTATTTTTCATAAGTTATTCTATTTACAGGTGGTGAACTTGATTTTATCAAAAGATGTATCATCTACACCATTTTTGAAGTGGAATTGTGTTATTTTTGTGCTTGTTTGGAGGAACAAAAGGTTTTCAATTTGCAATATGGATTAAATTTTTCAAAGGAGGCATGAAGAAAACAATTTTTAAAGTGGAATTATGGTAGTTTTCTACATGTTTTGAGGAACACAAGAGGAATAATTTTGTCCTAATAGGTATTCAACTTCCAATTTGGATTGAATATTTTGAAGTATTTCACTATTAACATTCATTTGTGCTTGAGAATTTTATAATTATGGGAGATAAAGCTCGTAATAAGAGAAGGAAGACATTGACTCCTCAAGAAGTTGAAGCAAATAGAGAAAAAGAGAGACAAAGACAAAGACAAAGAAGAATGAGAATGAAATCAATGAATGATGGTGGAGCAACCAATTCAACAACTATTGAAGATGAAAACATTGAGGATACCATGGTTGTAGATGAAGCTAATATTCAAGGAGTCAATTTGGAGAAGAATATGATTATACAAATAAGTCCTACTATGTCTTCAAATCCGTCTTTGAATGCAGCTATCGAGAATGTTTCAATATGCACAAATCCAGGTACATCTTCAAATCCACATGTTAGTGAAATGGTAAATTTGTATGTAGAAGTTTTACAAGATGTTGGACTTAATGATGTTGACATTGACTATATTCAGAGAGATGAAACTTTTATAGAATTTGTTGAAAACAAAAAACAAAAATATTTTGTTGCAAATGAAAATCAAAATGATAATTTTTTGAAAATGAAAACAAAACTTGTATTTTTGATGAGAATGAAAATGAAAATGAAAACCGTTTTGTTGATGAAAGTGAAGATGAAAATGAAAATGAAAATGAAAACCGTTTTGTTGATGAAAATGAAGATGAAAATGAAAATGAAAATGAAAACCATTTCATTGATGAAAATGAAAATGAAAACCATTTTGTTGATGAAAATGTAAATGAAAATGAAGATGAAGATGAAAATCTAGAATGTGATGTTGAATTTAATGAAAATACTTTTTTAAATTGGAAGTGGTGTTTTCAATAATCTTCCTGGTCAAATTTCTTGGAGGCAAATAAGAACACATGCAAATAGAATATACACCAAATTCTTTTATCGTAAAAAAATTGCATTTCAATGTCAACTAATGATGCAATTGATAAGAATGCAAAAATGAGGAAAGTAATGAAAAGGTTAGGCTTTTATGTTAAACCAAAAAGAAAAGATCAATCATTAAAACATGTTATGTCTATTGTTGCTAGTGCCATTCAATCTATTGGGAAAAATAGTCGATCTAAAGATAAAAACGCAGCAAGAAGAGCTATAACTCTGCTATAGTTAATAAAGCAACTTTGAATAAAAGAATGGTAAGCAATATTAGTGAAGTTTTAAAAATACATCCTAAAACATTACTAAGAGGGAAAAAAGAAGAGAAAGTATAGAAAATGATCCTATCAATCAATGTTGGAGTTTTAGTGGGACTACCGAGGTCTGATATAAAATTGAATGTTGAAATTAAATCTTTGATCGAAAAATATTGGCATGATAATACTAGGGTTTCATCTAATGCTAGAGATGTTTTAAAATTAAGGGTGGGGTCCAAAGTTGTGATCCTCACCCAAAACACCTATTAGATACAACACAAACTGAATTTTATAGAAAATTTTGTAGTGATTAGTGTTACCTGGTAATATTAAAATAGTCAAAGGTCTTTTGAAAAATGTAAACCTGGTATGTAAAAATTAATAAGCAATGAATATCTTGTTGTTGTAAAATACATGTTCAATTTCGTTATTTTTATGATGTTTTTTCGATATATACATTGTACCTTGCATACTAACATGATTATACAGATTGTGGTATTGATATGCCACTTGAAGCAATAAGAGAGTTTATTTCAAGTTTGTTTTCTGAAAAATCTAATGATAAATTATTTTAGTTAAGTTCTTATACTGGACAATTCATTAACTGTGGAAATCTTTCATTTTTAAGAATTTGTTTGCATGAAAGTGTTGATCATGATTTTGGACAACAATTAGTAGATGTCAAAAGATTTAGGAATGTTCACTATTCTTTAAAAGATGGAAAAATAGGAAAGCGTTGTGATTTGGTTACATAAAAAGTTCGTGTGCATGCATTTATGAGTGAATTTAAGAATAAAATTGTACCAAAATATGGCATGCACTCTGAACATGCTTGATGGCTTGATGGCCAATTTCGCATATGTAGAAACACATTTCCAATTGGTACTATACTTTCAGTGGTTGATTTTGCGGAGAATTATACTCTCACTCCGCAAGAGGAAATTCAATCTCAATATTATAATTCAATGCAAATAGCTATGTTTGTCCATATTGTTTATAGACATGCAGATGATAGCACTGAGGATGATAGAAAAGTTTTGAGGGAGTATCATTTTTATTTGAGTGACAATCGGTTACACTCATTAGAGTTTGTTCAATATTGTTTTAGTATATTTTATAGAAATTTAAGAGAAAGAGGAATCCATATGAAAGAACACCTCATATGGTCAGATAATTGTATGGGGTAGTTCAAAAATGCTAGAATGTTCTATTGGTTAAGTAGGGTTCACAAGGAACTTAATGTCAGTATATATGGAGTTTTTTTGAAGCTAGGCATGATAAAGGAGAACATGATGGAGCTGGTGCGTGTGTTAAAAGAATTATTGCTGGAGAACAATTAAAATTCAAGGATTCGGTAAAATTTAAAGATGCACATGAGATTGTGGATTGGTGTAATAGAAGATTATCTACACCTAGTTCGAGTGATTACTCTACAATTCATCAATTCTTTTGGTTGGTGGAAGAAGAGAACATTGTATCTAGAGTTGATTGTGAGAGAATCAGTGGATCTACTAAATGGCATTCATTTAGGAGTGCGACAACAAGAACATGGACTATTTGGACAAGGGAGCTTGCATGTTTTTTTCAGTTTTGTATCTTAAGACATTGGGAAGCTTGTGAAAATACAGAATGGGTTGAACAGTGGTAGTGAAGATCGTTGACACCTACAGAAGCACATAATCAATATGAAAGAACTATTGAAGAAAATAATCAATTGTTTGCATCTGAAGATTATGACCATGTTTCAGACCTTGTACAAGAAGGTAATTTTAATTCAATTTATTTCATTTTATTTGAACACTTTATTAAGTTATTTTGTAATACTAAATTATTTATATGGATATGCACAAGTTATTAAATCAAATTTTGTTGGCAGGATATGTGTATGTTGTTATTGCACCTGAGGGGAATGCAGAGCAAATAGACTATTGGTTGGATCGTTGTGTGGAAACTAAACATAAGTTGATAACCCCTCAAGAATATGATGATGGATTTCATTATCCAACAGGTACGGTGATCCCCTTAAGACGCCTCCTTAAGCAAATTTTGATAACAAGTTTTAGATCCCCTTAAGCAATTTTTTAGAACAAGTCTTTGATCCCCTTAAGGAAATTTTGAGAACTTATTTGATGATGGTTTTTGAACATGTTTTCCAATAGGATCGGTGGTGGTTGTTGGCACTTGGCTACGAAAATATTTGACAAGAAAGAATGGTCTACCTGCATTCGAAGACTATGAAACACATAAAAAGATTATGCATTATTCACATTTGGTGGTGGCAAAAAATATAAAACTAGAGCGGTATCGTGGAAGACCTTCAAAAAAAGTGCTATGGTCAATTTCTATGGAAGAGCATGAGGCAATCATAGGTGCATTGCAAAAAAGAGAGGATGCAGATGGTACAATGGAATAAGTAAATACAGGTAAATATAGTTTTAATTTTATTTTGTCCTTTGAAATACATTAAATACATGTTTCGACATTGGTTAAGTGTGTTATTAGTTGAAATTGATTTAAATTGTCCTTTTATACATCCTTAAGGCATAATCACAAAAAGGATCTAGTCCATGCAAATTCAACCTAGACAACATGGAATACTTGGTAAAAATAGGTAATTATTAGTTAAATTATATTTAAATACATGTTTTGATTACATATTGATATTGCTGGACATTAATAGTTAAAATTGATTTATTGTCATTTTTTGTATCCTAAAGCCATCATTGCATTGATCTCATACTTTGAAACAAAAAGGAGAGGATGCCTAGATTCAACCTACAAACATGTGTGGAATACTTTTAAATGCAGGTACTTGAGTTCCGTACATATAGATAGTTTTATATAAATTAAAATATGTATGTTTTGATTATTTCATTGATATTGCTTGTACCTTTTTGATATCAAGTGGTGTGAAGACCTACTACATTCTAGCCATGAGTTTGAGATGTTCTTGAGATGGCATATCCAAATTTTGTAAACATTGTTTTGAGATGACATATATGTACATACATACTTATAGAATTAAACATACTCTATGTACTTCTATGTATCAAATCAATATTCTATATTTTTTTTTTCTTAAATGTGCATGTTTTCCTACTTTGAAACTTTATGTCTAAGTGTATAATCACCAAATATCATGCATACATTATTGCTAAATCAATTATATCTTTAAGACGTATTATGACCCCTTAATACATCCCCTTAAGAAATTATATTATGACCCCTTAAGACACCCCCTTAAGACCCCTTAAGACATCCCCTTTAGACGTATTATGACCCCTTAATACATCCCCTTAAGACGTTCTATTATGACCCCTTAAGACATCCCCTTAAGACCCCTTAAAACATCCCCTTGAGACATTCTATTATGACCCCTTTAGACATCCTTTTAAGACCCCTTAAGACATCCCCTTAATTAACACATTCTATTATGACCCCTTTAGACATCCCCATAAGACCCCATAAAACATCCCCTTAAGACATTCTATTATGACCCTTTAGACATCCCCTTAAGACTCCTTAAGACATCCCCTTAATTAACACGTTCTATTATAACCCCTATAGACATCCCCTTAAGACCCCTTAAGTCATCCCCGTAAGACGTATTACAACCCCTTAAGACATCCCCTTAAGACGTTCTATTATGACCCCTTTAGACACCCCCTTAAGATGTCATGATTTGTTTTGAAAACTTATAAATTAGTGTTAGATGTTATTATTTATAGTATTTATTAATACTTTTATTCTCTAATCTTCTATGGTATTGTTTATTTCTTAAAAATTTATCCTTTCTGGTATATAAATATATTGCTTTTGTTTGTAAATTATGATTTATTGACTGATTATTGATTGACGTGAATTGAATAAGTTCATTGAGTAATTATCGCTATTTATTGACCCCTTTAGACATCCCCTTAAGACCCCTTAAGTCATCCCCTTAAGACGCATTATAACCCCTTAAGAAATCCCCTTAAGACATATTATAACCCCTTAAGACATCCCCTTAAGACGTTCTATTATGACCCCTTTAGACACCCCCTTAAGACACCATTATTTGTTTTGACAACTTATAAATTAGTGTTAGATGTTATTATTTATAGTATTTATTAATGCTTTTATTCTCTAATCTTCTATGGTATTGTTTATTTCTTAAAATTTTATCCTTTCTGGTATATAAATAGATTTCTTTTGTTTGTAAATTATGATTTATTGATTGATTATTAGTGACATGAATTGAATAAGTTCATTGAGTAATTATCGCTATTTATTGAATGTACATATCATGTATATCATGTATGAAATCACTAAATTTGCAAAGTATAAATATTAAAATGTCATATATTAATCCATGTATGAGATCACTAAATTTCACATTAATGTCCTATATTCATGTCTTGACTATGAACATAAAATGCATAAATGTACATGTGTAAATTAAAATTTCAAACAATAATAAAGTCCATAATTTATGTAACATATTAAGTGCATGAAACCAATATAATAAGCGCATGAAATAAAGTCCAACGGAGTACATGAGAAACAAGAAATATAGTCCATGAAATAAACAAATATAACACATAAAATCACATGTTTCTAGGTCATGTTCTGTCTCTATAATCAAGAGACCTCTTCACACCATGCAGACTATGTGGATGACCTGAAACACTCTGTATAAGAGAAAGATGAAATCAGATGTAAGACAATAAAAAATGATTTAATGACAATTTAATTTATAATCCATCATAAAATTAAATTACCATCATATCTACGTCTAGATGCTTTGGTGCACCTAAAGCAACCTCTAAATTCTCTAAATCAATCTACATAAACAAGACAAAGAAATTTGAAATTAGATGTACAACTCTATAATTAATTTTTTTTAATTCAATTTAATTTAAATAAATTATCATATTTTAATTGTACCGTATTCTAAGGTTGTGCACTAGGCTCTTCTCCAGGACCTGTTTGTACATTCTCAACTACAACATGTGTCTCATGCTATAAAAGAAAAAGAATATGTAAAAATCTCATATTATGTATATATTCAATTTAAAATTTATAATTGACTGTAAATATAATAAAATAAATAAATTACCATTTGATCTAGAACCTTCTCTACATGTCCTCCTGGTGGTGTAATTATGTCTGGGTCAGGGTTGAAAGTTGCACTAACAAAGTCCTACAAGATCAAAATTAAAGCATGTACAATTGAATTAGGTTAATATATATATATTCAAGTTTGCACATTTTGTGTAGAAAGTTTTGTAAACAACCTAGAAATTAGTGGCCTCATGAGTAACTACAACATCAAATGTTTGCCCAATGCCCATTCTTATTGTCTTATCAACCTAGACATACATGTACATAGACATTTAACGCTTATAATATTTACAAGTGTACATGCATGCATTTCATATATCTAGTGAATTCAAAACTCATAAAATTGTAACTATACTAATGTAAACTTTAAACAAATTTACAATATGAATGTACCTGCCCCTCGTCTATGACACCCGATAGTGGAGGAGTGCTTCGCAATCCCTTAGGAGGAATTAATGTGGATGCCGATTGACTTGCCTAAAACAACATAAATATTTCAAACATATATGTGATTCAATTATAAATTTAGAACTTAAGTTAAATAATTTATGATTTCATATATAATTTTAAAAATTGAAATCAAAATACCCCATAAGGGTTGCCGAGTACGACCGGTGTTGATGTATGTACTTGTGGAACAGATGATTGCCCTTGCATCGTTAGTGTCATCTGTACACCAAATAATTTGATTGTTAAAATATATTGCAAATTTTTCTTTGATATATACAACCATCAAAATTCTTATAAAATGAACGTACATCTACATGCATATTTATACTTGTGTCACAATGTCCTCAGTGTGATGGTTTGCTGTGAGGAACTCTACAAATGAACTGATGTGACTAGATGAACCACCAGAATCTCCTCATCCACCTGAAGTAACTGTGGCCTGATCAGGTCCATAGCATACTTGATAACAACTAGTACATATATGGGGGACGAGTCTCGAAACTCCTGGAGTGATACTCAGACAAGCTCCATAAAAAACTCCTCCATCATCATCATCTCTATGCTCCCCACTCGCTATCACAGAAGCATGTTGATCAAGGTCTCCTGCGAGTGTACTAAGGGAACCTAATGTTGATACCAAAGCTTGATGATGTACAGGTGCAGGAATGGGAGGACCAAGAGCAACAACAAGGGGTTGTGCATGCATGGGGTGTTGGGGATCAACCCTTGCCCCTAATCTCTATTGTGGCATGCCGCCACCAACACCCTAAAATGATCTAAAATCAAAATAATTGGGCTTTTGCCCCAAAACAAATTCTACATACAATTTTCTCAAAAAATACAATGGGCACTCCCAATTAGCATGTGGGGGACTCTCAAAACCCATATACCATTGATCCCAAAAATGTGCACTCATCTGCAGATGTATGCACCACCTCATGGATATTCTAGATTTGTTGGGTGGAATGGGTTGTCAAGTAACAGGGTCAGGAAAGTAGGGGGCTAGATGGGTTTTGTTATTTTAAGGTCTAATATTTGTTTGAAAGAGAGACCATCGGAATAAAATTTTCTCATTTGTTCTCTGTCTCATCGATGCCTATCAAGATCAGAATCGATCATCCTGATGGCATCAACAACGTTTTACATCGCAGATGCAAAACATCTCACATGTGGAGGAATCAATTCTTGACTCTGCATAGCATTGATTTGATTTTGTAAGGATGCAACTTGATCATTTATTCATGCTCTCAAGAGAGCCTCGTCAGATGCGATAGGTGTTGTATGTGGCATATTATGTGGAGGGGGAGGGGGAGGGGGAGGGGGAGGGGGAGGTGGATGTGGCTATGGCTAAGGTGGTGGATTGATGATATCATCAATGTTAAAATCATCCATGATATGCTCGATATAAATGTGCACCTGCATTAAATCATACAAAATAGTCCATGTGCATACATATATTAAGATCATATATTTAATTGAAATGCACATATATATACATTGATTGTTCAACTCAAGAGCATGTCCATTCAAAATTCAAAACTAAATGTATGTACATGTACATTTAAAATAAAAAATATGATGCATAATTTGCATGTGTACAAATCATTAAACTAAACTATGTACATAGATACAAATTTCAAAATTTAAGAACTATATATGCAAATTTTTAATACATGCGCATACATACTAAACAATAAACTTGAAATATATAGTCATATAAAATATATGTACTATTATATATTATTCATTATAAGTTCATAAATTCCACCAAATTCATAAATCCATGTCACTAAAAATATCCATCTAGAGCCAAAATCATAAATTCATGTCACTAAAAATATCCATTTGGAACCAAATTTATAAATTCATCACACAAAATATCCATCATTCATCAAATTTATAAATTCATAACTATTTAAGATCATTGTTTTAATTTATAAACTATTGTGGCTCTCTACTGCATAGATCTTAATTTCTTTGTGTTTTCCTTTTCAAAATCAGGAGTTCTCCTCTCCTCTAGCCATTTTTGATGCTCATCTACGATCCCATCCATAGCCCTGACAACATCAACAAGGGTTTTCATCCTAGATGCAAACATCCTCACAGGAGGTGTGACACATTCTTCATTTTGAAAAATGTTGATTTGATCTTGGATGGTTCTAACATTGGCATTGATTTATGCTTGCAAACAAGCATGTTCATTGATTTCAGGTGGTGGAGGTGGGGGGTTACAAGGTGGAGTGGGTGGAGGTGGAGCTGAAGGTGTTGGAGATGGATGGCGTGGAGGTGGATTGTGAATATTATTGAATGGATCCATGCGATCTTTAAGATATGAGTGAACCTGCATTGGATTTGTAATTTCAAGATGTAAGATACATGTTTAGGAAATATACCTTTAAACCATTCAATATAAATGGCCTTAAATAATTGAATACAAATGATAAAATTATATGTAAGCCTCATTTATATGTCTAAGGCACATGTTACTTGAATGAAAATATAATTAACTATTAATATTGTATAATCTTGCAAGATCTTATTATTGTTAAATTTGGTTGCCTTGGGAAACTTTGATCACCAAATTTTAAGAACTTCTTTGATCCCCTTAAGAAATTGAATTACGATTTAGGGTGACAAGATGGCTTAAGGGGATCTACGTCTAGTGAGGTCCTAGGAGAAAATGGCATGGCTCAAGTGAATAAAATTTGGTGAAGTTGCCCAAGCCAACCAAATTTCATTAAGAGCCTTTAAAGAAAAAATCATGGCTTTAGGGTTTAGGGTAATAGGATAGCTTAAGGGGATCTACATGTAGTAAGATCCTAGGAAAAAATTACATGGCATAAGGGAATGAAATTTGGTGGAGTTGCCTAAGGCAACCGAATTTCATTAAGAGCCTAAGAAAAAATGATGGCTTTAGGGTTTAGGGTTTAGACTTTTGAGTTTAGGGTTTAGGGTAATAGGATAACTTAAGGGGATATGTGTAGTAAGATCCTAGGACAAAATTACATGGCATAAGGGAATGAAATTTGGTGGATTTTCCTAAGACAAGCAAATTTCACTTTAAGATCCTAGGTAGGAAAAAATGAATGGTTTAGTGTTTAGGGTTTAGAATTTAGAGTTCAGGGTTTAGGGTTTACAAAACTTAGGGTAAAGTTTTAGTGCCCCTTGGAATATTTAATGAACTTGCAAGTTAGTGAAGAACATTTTCTTGTGGAATAGTTGATTGAGATCTACTCTTGTTTGAACTGACCAACCTAGATCATGATATCTCTTTCATATTATAATCTTCCAGGATCTTATTATTGTTAAATCTGGTTTCCTTGGGCAACTTTGATCACCAAATTTTAAGAACTTCTTTGATCCCCTTAAGAAATTGAATTACGATTTAGGGTGACAAGATGGCTTATGGGGATCTACATCTAGTGAGGTCCTCGGAGAAAATGACATGGCTTAAGTGAATAAAATTTGGTGAAGTTGCCCAAGCCAACCAAATTTTATTAAGAGCCTTTAAAGAAAAAATGATGGCTTTAGGGTTTAGGGTAATAGGATAACTTAAGGGGATGTACATGTAGTAAGATCCTAGGACAAAATTACATGGCATAAGGGAATGAAATATGGTGGATTTTCCTAAGACAAAAAATTTCACTTTAAGGTGTTGGGTAGGACAAAATGAATGGTTTAGTGTTTAGGGTTTAGATTTTAGAGTTCAGGGTTTAGGGTTTACAAAACTTAGGGTAAAGTTTTGGTGCCCCTTGGAATATTTAATGAACTTGTAAGTTAGTGAAGAAAATTTTCTTGTGGAATAGTTGATTGAGATCTACTCTTGTTTCAACTGAATTCAACCTAGATCATGAAATCTCATTCATATTATAATCTTGCACGCATCTTATTATTGTTAAATTTGCCTTGGGCAACGTGCCACCAAATTTTAAGAACTCTCTTTGATCCCCTTAAGAAATTTGTCATATTGGGACTCCTTAAGAAATCGATTTATGATTTAGGGTGATAGGATGGCTTAAGGGGATCTAGATGTCTAGTGAGATCCAAATTTAGTCATACTATAGCCTCATTGGTTCCATCTAGCTCTGGGTCAAAAGTGTTTACCCCTCTAATAAAAAAATATATCATGTTAAAAATGAATCAATCTATGCATATCACAAAAATAACAATAATCTTAAATGTAACCCATACTCTAACCATAATAGAATGCTAAATGATCCCCACCCCTAACCATATCCTAATTGAATTGTAAACCTAATTGAAACTTAATTAAATTATAACATTTACCTAATCTTAAATGTATTCCTATATTATATTATATTAAATTATATTATATTTTATATTATATTTAAATTAATTTATATTTGTATTATAATTATATTAATATTTATTATATATTCCTAATTGCAACCTAACTATTTACTACAAACCTAATTGAATCTTTTAAGCCTAATCCTCATTAAAACCCCAAGTAAATTGTAACATTACCTATCCTTAATTGTAATCTTATATTATATTTTATGATATTAAATATTTATATTATTTAATATATTATATTATATTAATATTTATTAAATATAATATATAATAATATAAATATTTAATTATATTTCTTTTATATGAATCATCCTCCTATCTCTAAATTGTAATAATAGCATGTAGTTCCTCCAACCTATCATCACATGTACCTCCTCCCTTTCCCATGTAATAGGTGTACCTTCTAGGTGTTAAATGGTTCCATCTTGGTCTCCTTATTGATGCATTTCTATCCTTCCACATAAATCTATACAGTATCAAAATATAGGTAATTTTATGGTTATTGAATCTCTCTTAATTGCTAAAGAATCCATTATGATTTAGGATGGGTGGATTATTATCTAGGATCACATCTTAAAAATCCTATAGAGGTCATGTGGTATGTGTTTCTTAATACATATATTCCCATACAAACCTCTTTCCATGTATTATCAACTCTCCTATATAATAGACACCTTACTAGATTTAAATTCCATATGATATATATGTACCCAAGTGTTTCCAATTGGAATTGCTATAATTATACTTTTATGGCATTCTAGATATTCATAATAGTTTTCATAAATCTACCAAATAGACCCATTCTTGATATTGAACCTACATAATTTTAGGTATGTCCAATGAAAGAAACTTTACTGAATAGCACTCTCACTCGCGCTCTCCTATCTTGTGTATATAATAGAATAAATTTTTCTTCCAATGATTTAGATCCCTAATGATCATGTCTAAGTGTCATAGAGAGTGATCATCCACTCTTCATAAACTTGTAGAAACCAAAAGGTTTAATATTATGTGTTCAAATAAGTGAAAACATTTCAAGCAAAAAAGCTCTATTGAATGGTGACAACAGTAGGGTTTTTTAAGGCAAACCAAATTTCATTTTAAGGTCCCAAGACAAAATCTCGCTTTTAGGTGTTGAGGGTTTAGATTTTACAGCTTTAGCTCCAGGGTTTAGCAAACTTAGGGTGAAGCTCTTGGTGGCCCTAGCATAATTTAGTCTTGCAAGTTAGTGCCAATCGGAATTGATTGTTACGCTTAGATTTATGAATTTGCTAAACTAAATTTGCAAAACAAAAACATCATGATAAAATTTATGAATTTTAACTCATTCTCAACATATTGTTTCTCTAATCTAATTATAAACCCTTAACATTGAAAAGTTAAAGCTTTAACATATCGCTTTTTCCATACAATAAAATTTAAAACATTTAAGCAATGCAAATGAATTTTGAGCCCTAAATTACCTAGTTTCAAAATCAAAATGATTTGTTTGATTTCAATTTCTAAGCAATTAGGGTTTTAATGCAATTTTTTTGTTTCAATTCAAACTAGGGTTTCAAATTCAATTTTTTTCGTTTGATTTGAATTCAGGGTTTCAAAAAGCTTGATTAGGGTTTCTAAATGCAATTGTTTTATTTCATTTCGATTTCTAGGGTTTTGAAATGCAATTTTTTTTGTTTTGTTTCAATTAGGGTTTTCAAATTCATTTTTTTTGGTTTAATCAAACAATTTAGGTTTCAAAAGTTAAATTTTGTTTGTAAAACACAATTCAAGGTTCATTTTTTTATTTTTATCAAAAAACCTTCAAGTTTCATTACATTTTTCGTCTATTTTTACAATTATTCATTTATACTATAACAGTTAAAAAAATGCTCAAAATGTGAAATAAATTAAAAAAAACATTCTAAATTCACTTATTTTCTTCATAATTTCAATTAAAAATAGAAAAATGAAAAAAAATGGGATGTAGGTGGGTACCTATGGCTATTTGTGGGGGTCGCTATCGCCAGTACTCGGGGTCCCATCCATTGTGCAATGAACTCTATTTATTTTTTAAAAAATAAATAGCAATATAAAATGGGATCTCGATTTCTACAAAATGGGATCCCGATTTATACAAATCAAGATCCCGCTTCGTGGTAATCGGGATCTCATTTTGTGACAATCAGGACCCCGTTCCTTTTCCATTGGTTCGGGATCCTATGGGAAACAAGATCCCGATTTTTAAAAAGCGGGATCCCGTTTCGTGTCAGGCTCGGGATCCCAAAGCTAAATGGGATCCCGTTTTGTCAAAGCTGATTTGAATTTTTTGGTTAAGGAAAACACTTCCACATTTCGTGGACTCAACTTTGTGCACTTACCCTTGTCCAAAGTGATTGAACAAAGAATATTCCTTTGTCGCAAGTCTTTAGACCTATGGCTACAAGTGTACACTGACCTCCAAATGACTATTCCCTTTCATTTCATCCAAGCCCACTACCAAGACCCAATATGATACTCTATAGATCATTATCCCTATGATCAAATCTATACTCCCTATGATGTTATCAAATATAAATTGACTTGCTTGATCTTTACCTCATATGCAAAACATGGATTTTTCCTATTGGACCATTTATGCAAGGTGTGGATAACTCATACAAGGTTATTTACTTGGAACATTTCCATAATGACACGCTTAGATAGTGACATCATTGGTGGGACTTGATACATAGATTATTTGGTAGTATATTTAGAACCTATAGAAAATTGTTACCCAACATGTGTTACCTTGGTGGTTGTGGTAGGCCATACCATATTGAGGTGACTAGGTTTTATTCCAATGGTGTACTAATGTATGGCACATGACATCCTTGTGGTGGGCCTAAGAAAATTTTCAATGCAAGCTTTCTAGCTATGTGTTTTGGGTGACATGGTATAATTTGAGTGGCTAATAGCTAAAACTATGTGTAGCAATTAGATGTACTTGAGGCTAACCATCAAAATTATCCAATATGCACTACTATGCCATGTGTCCTCCTTAGTGGTGCTTAAACTCCCTTATGGTGATTTTTTATTAGGTTATGTTTTATTCTTAGTGGTGGCTTAGCAAATGGGCATAAATCATGGCCTATTCAACTGTAGAGTGACATGTGTTTAGCTAGTGAGGCACTTTTTTCTATATCTTGTGTTGGATTCTCTCTAGGTTTCCACTATGATGTTGGCCATGAAAAGTGTTATGTACATATTGACTTACCCTTCCAAGGCATATTTGAACATGATCATATAGCTTGCATAGATAAATATGAATTGTTGATCACAACCATTATGCTCTAGTATCTCCAAGACCATAGATCTTGTGTAGAATTGAAACAAGTTATGGTTGCAACTCCTCCTTATATAGTTGCATAACTATAAACACCATGTTAAATATTTTTTGACCTACTCCAATGATGTGATGGGCTCAACATGGGTGCAAATTGACTACTATTAAGGTGGACACTTGTATATAATGTGTGGGAATATCTTTTGACCATTGGTGATGCCTAGGACCATTTTCAATCTTGTGGAACAATCCAAAGTTGTCCCCTCATACACCAATTTGAGGGTTTTTCTCTACCTTCCTATGCAACAATAGTGAAAGCTATCACAACCTCTTTAGTCTCATGGTGATGTGTGTTAGGTTGTTTACTAATATGTTGTATCAAAATGTATGTGATCTAACTTGACTAAACATCTATCCCCAAGAGTTGTGTGAGTTGAGTGTAGAGAAAATGTTATGTATGCATGCTTGTTGCATTAAATTGAAGTTGGAAGATTGTTTTATATATTCGCATCATTGTAAGGGATGCAAATATTATGTTATGCATTTGGGATCTCTTGGAGATATACTGTGGAGGGACTTGTTGTTTGAGGAGTATTGTAAAGTGTTACCATGTCTCAAGGGTTTATTCTATTTCAACACTTATGAAATATTAAAACATATTAAGCCACCAAAATAGCATGTTGCATGTGTAATCTCTTTTCTATACTATCTTACTATCATTATTGTATATATATAAATTGGAATCAAGCAAATTCATCGCCAAAAATTCACCCTGAACAATTCACCGCTAGCAATTCATTGTTGTGACAACTTTATCATGTACATATTTCACCTCCAACAATTCATTGTCGTGTGGTATATTCACCACATGCATATCTTTTTTATGTGTTCAACAAAATCTCTATACTTTTTCTTTTTTGGGTGCTCATGGCCACTTGAATATTGCAAAATGTACACATGGTGAAAATACCACATCGATGAATTGTTGGAGGTGAATTGTGTACATGATGAATTTGTCACAATGATGAATTGTTGACAGTGAATTATCAGAGATGAATTGTTGGTGATGAATTATCCTAGAATCATATAAATCATAACATTTTTTTCAAATAAAAACATATACCTTAAACCACTTCTATTTAAACCAAATTTGAATGACATAATTATTAGAAAAAAAATAAAAATTAATTAATCAAAACTTCTAAAATTAAATAATACAATATATAGGAAAATCATAAATAAAGAAGCAATCTTCTCAATGAAAACACAATTAGGTTGTATCTGAATGAAGACAAGTCAAGGAGCGAGTGGTAAAGTAAATCATGAGGGAAGTGTGGGAATGTGCTTTCCCTGCAATTCAAGAAATATTACTACGTTATTCTGGGCATGAAATTTGTGAGCGCCGCGTGTCCAGGAAAAAGGGGAGCAATCATTTCCTTCATAAATTCTTGTGTGCTTGGGAGGTGGAACAAGAATAAACATGTTATAGAAAGTAAGAGGAGGATGACTACACACTTATGCTCTTACTTTACGTCAATTCTGAAACGAATAGTATTCTTTCGACTAAGTTATTTGAGAATAATTGTTTGTTCTTTTATAATTTTTTAAAAAGGGTTTGCGTTTAGTATTTAATTATGAGGGTTATATTAATTAACGATTTTCGCATTTTATTTTTTATTTTAAAAGTTTGAAAAAGTTTTACGTTTAGTTATGAAGATTTTGTTTAGATTCAATTAGTTGATATTTTTTAAAAGTGTTAAATTATGAGGATTGTGTTTTCATTAAATTATTTTTTGAAATTATACTATTTTTTAATTAAAAAAATCTTTTTGATTAAAGATTATTTGGAAATTATAATCTTATTTTTTACACATATATATATAGAGATTATTTGGGAATCATAATCATTTCTTTAGAATATTTTAACTTTTTAGTTATAATTAAAAAAATGAAATATGTATGTTTAATCATGTGGTTATTTGGGAATCATATTCTGTTTTTTCTACAACTCTTTTTTTACAAAATGATTGTGTTTAATTATAAGATTATTTGAGAATCATAGTCATTGTTTTTTATCATTCTTTTTTTTTAAATATTTGTGTTTAATTATGCAGATTTTATGTGTAGATCAAATCATTTAGAAAACATAACCCTTTCTTTTCACAAATATCTTTGTTAAAATTGTTTGTGTTTAGCTATGAATATTGTATCTAAAGTTAAAGAATTATAGCATTTAATTTAATTTCTTGTGTTGTGTTTATCTTGATTGTTTGCCCTAATTTGAATGTTATATTACCCACATTGGGTCAAAAGTTGTGGGACAAAGGCATATTACACTTTTAAAAGAACATTGCATATTGAAAGCTTTAACACAATCATAGAAACCGTTTAGTTTCCCAATGAGTAAGCATTCGTTCTTTACCTTGCTCTTACTTATCCTTTTATCTTTTTCTTTAGAATAATAAAGCGCTTTAAAATCAAGTTGAACATTTTTTTTTCCTTCTACATTACTGCAGCTGTTCGCAAGTCTCCCGTCACAGTTAGAGTGGAAATCGAATTTAAAAATATAAAAAACAAAATGATTTTTACTTTATTAGTAAAGTTAAATAGTTAATAAAGGACTTCTTAAAATTAAAATATTAATTCATTTTAAAAAGATATTGTAAAATATTTTAAATTCATTAATAAAAAGTGAAAAAGCTTCACTGAATTTTGTAGTGAGATTAACCAGCTTATTGGGAGATTCATAAACTTCACTGGATTTATTTTTAATTATTTTTTATTAGCATTTCTTAAAGATTTTTTATGTGCAATAATAATATTTATAATTTTGTTTATTTTATTTATTATGTGTTAATTATTTTGTATTTATGTGTGGATTGTAATAAAAAAAATGTTATTTTAAAAGACTAAGTATTTTGTTAATTGTAAGAAATAAAGAGTATTTATGTATGTTGTATGTTGTATGTTGTCAAATAAATCAAATTATATTTTAGCATATAAATTTTAATTTTATGCAAGTTAATTATATTAATATTGTAAAATAATTCTTTTAATTTTATTCTATATTCTACAAATTTGAAAGAAACTCTCTTGTTTTAAAGATGCATTTCCTTCAAATGATATCACAACTAAGACAATATAAGCAATATTAAGGAAGAACACAAGGATCCATAAAAAAAATTATTCACATTGCATCTTAAAAGTAAGCTCACTTAACCTCAAATTTCTTATTTTAAGAGGGAAAACTATGATTTCAGAGTATGAAGATAAATTTTCTCTTTTATGTTCTCAAGATTTATGAGATTTGATTGACAATGAGTATCCAAAAGTAGTAGATCAAGTTGCATATAAGTAGTGGATGCAAACTTGGGTCCATTCACTTAGTAAAATTATCCTCTATCACTTTTAATCATGGAAATTTGATTTTAGCACCCTAAACTTTTATTTATACCTTTATTTATTGTTTTTTATACCACCTAAACACAATTATTATTATATATCTACTCTTTTTACCATGCATCTTTGGTACTTGTTTTCTTATATTAACGTTTGTGCATAAAATGAACTACAAGAAACTAGAAATTATACAATTTTTGACCCATCTCATATCTACCCATCAAAACTAAAAAAATCTTATATAGCATTATCATGTTGCAATCTTTAAAATAATACATATTTATTAACTTGTATGAAAATATATTTTAAAATGGTGACACCAATAAAGATTCTTTTTCATATCATTACCAAGTGAGACACTAATTTGATAAATAGGACCCTTTAGGTAGATGTCCTCGATAATAGTTGTTTCTCATTTTCCTTATATATTATCCTACATGTTGTGTATAGGTCAAATCCCTCTTCTTAAATCAAACACATATCTCCTGTATAGTGTACAAACACCATGATAGGGAGGTTGGATGAATCAATCACTGATTCATGCTCTATGTCTTACTTGGAAGACCTCTAGGGTGTCTCACTCCACCACCTGCAACCTATAGGACCACTTCCTTCTTAGGGTCCCTTGGTTCTCCTTGCCAACCCAACTATCAACATAGTTCCTCCTACCAATTCAAGACTTGGTGCAATCTTGAAACACTTGCCTTAGCCCTTAATCCACCCTAAAGGCTACTAATCCTCCAAATTCTTGAATTTAGTTTTACAGGGGTGTGGAGGCACTTCTAAAGTCATCAATCCATCCTACTAAGTGTGTTAGGGGTCCACCTAGTTCCATCTGCAGGTCGCTTTCACCAAACCCTTCTATTAGGCCTAGAAGATTACTAGCCCTATTAGGTCTCCTTCTCTGAGAAATCAGGGTTTTTCCCAAATCTTTCCAAAGAACACCCCAATCTTTTCTTGGGATTCCTGGTTCATATGCCCACCTCTCAAGGATTTTTGGGGTCTTGGGTCACAACTGGTCGTACAAAGCCCTAGCCTAAAAATGAGCAAAACTAGGCCTTTTAAGCCCTTTCCTGGCTGCTATGCAAACTATTAAGTCCTTCCCTCACCAGATGGATTGTTGGAGTTTCTTTTTCCTTACCATGTCTTGGCAAGACTCATGCCTACCTTCTCCAAAAGATAATTTGTCAGGAAATTGACACCCTTGCAAATCAAGTGCTTTGCACTAAGGTCTTCCCTAGCCGGGCACTTCCCTGGCTTGCCTAGGGCAAGAATTCCACAATAACTCTTGTGCTTTCAAAGGCCCTAAACCCTACTATATGTACATCCATGGAGTCTAGTCACTGATACCAAAGGGCCATATAATTTGTATGGTGGGAAAGTGAGCTAACTCTCCATACTCACAAACTAGCTGGTTCAGACCAACAACAGTATGAAAATTAGAACTATTTACAAACAATGCTTGAAATTGAATAAGGAAACTATCTAATGCCACACAATGCTCAAAGAACAACTACTCTACATCCTACACAAATTATAGTGCCATGATCAATCCATTAAAACATCTCTTCAATGCAAAAACCAAAAAATTCACACTCAAACACAATTGCTTCCTTGAATTCAAAAGAACTTCAATAATATCCAATGCTTCCAACCTGACTCCAATGCCGAGGCATCCCATAAATAGGTCACCAAATCAGTTATCCTCTCCCTTGGGCTCTTCTTGGCTGCTTGTAGCTCCAATTGAGCAACATTTTCAAACATTTTGCAAGAATCCTAAAATTCCAAAACCTTATTTTGAGCTAGAACCTTATGACACCTATTCTATGGTCAACATGACCTTCATCTGATCAAAACCCAACAAAAATGCCACTAAGGCTCACATACAGATGAACTAAAATAGTTTTATTAGTTGTCCTAGACAGACCTTCTAAACAACCTATGGCAACCTATGGGTGCTCCTGCACCATTCTCCCCCTTTGCCTAAACACTAAGGAATGTGGGGAGAGATTAGAGACAAATCAATGCCATAGTTTCTTGAAATGAGCTTCTTCCACCCATGTAGCCTCAGACTCTGGTTTATCTTTCCATTGTATGAGATGTTCCATGTACACCTTGTGCCAAGTAGACTTCTTCACTCTAGATTCCAAGATCCTTTCTGCTTGCAGCCTGGCTTTAGGTGGTATGACTACAGTACTCACATCCTCCAAGACATATGTACTGGCCAGAGTCATATCAGTTACTGATCCTTTATATTTGATCATGTCAACCACATTAAACACTGGTGAAATACTTAAGTCTGTAGGAAGTTCCACCTTGTAAGCATTCTTTCCATACTTGGCTAACACCTTACATGGTCCCACTCTCTTCATTTGCAACTTAGTTGGTACTCCTTTCTGCAATCTAGATTTGTTGAGATGGACCATGACATAGTCACCTACTACAAATTGGAGATCTTTTCTAGACATATCCACCTTAGCTTTCAACCTGTGAGTAGCCTCTGTGATTGTCTTCTTCACTTGCTCCTGAATCTCCTTCATGGTCTAAGTGAAATCCTCTGCATGGCCACTCCTATGCTCCATAGATCCTAGATCTCTGAGCTCACACACACCTCTTGGGTGCATACCATATACTATCTCAAAAGGACTCCTACCTGTGGTCCTATTCACACTGTCATTGTAGGCATATTCAGCTTGTGATATGACCAAGTCCCATGTCTGTCCATACTCCTTGGTGAGGCATCTTTGTAGGTTACCTAACACTATCTGAGGATGGTAAGCTGATCCAAAAGACAAGTTAGTACCCAATCTGCTCCATAGAGTTTTCCAAAAATGACCCATAAACTTCACATCTCTGTTTGATACAATGCTCAATGGAAATCCATGGATCCTCACAATCCCTTTGAAGAAAAGATGAGCAATATAGCTAGCATCATGGGTGATCTTGTAGGGAATAAAGTGACTCATTTTACTTAACCTATCTACCACCACATAGACACTATCAAACCCTATCTTAGTTTTAGGGAGTCCTTCCACAAAGTCCATGCTAATGCATTCCCATGGTCTGTTGGGAATAGGTAGAGGTTGATACAAACCTACATTGCTATCTCCCCCCTTGGCTTTCATACAAACTACACACTGCTCCACATACCTTCTAATATCCCTTGGCAACTTGGGCCAATAATAGAACCTCTGCACTAATTCCAGTGTCTTGTTGATACTAAAATGACCACTGAGACTACCATTGTGCTTATCCTGGATGAGATTCTCTCTCATTAAACCTTTGGGAACACACAACTGATTCCCCTTGAACAAAATTCCACTCTACAATGTATACTCTGAGAATTGACTATGAAAGTGATTCTCAAAATCAGAACATACCTTATATGCTTCAGAGAAGTCTTCATCTTCTCCATAGAGATCCTTGAAACTCTCTATCCCAATGCTTTTGAATTGAATCTCTTGTACTGTCAGCAACCTCCTACTTAGTGCATCTGCCACCTTGTTCAACTGTCCCTTCTTGTGTTTCATAGTAAAGGTGAAGGCTTGGAGGTACTCCATCCATTTCAATTGTCTATTACTCAACTTTTCTTGTGTGTTGATGTAACTAAGTGCCTGATTATCAGCAAACACTACAAACTCCTTAGGTAGGAGATAATGTCTCCACTTTCTAAGAGACTGCACTAGAGCATATAGTTCTAAGTCATAAGTAGAATACTTATTTCTAGCTTCATTGAGATTTTCACTAAAGAAAGCTATAGGTCTGCCTTCTTGTCTTAGTACTCCTACTACAATTCCATTGGCATCACATTCCACTGTGAATAGCTTATCAAAACTAGGTAATAAAAGGATGGGTTGAGTTGCCACTTCTTGTTTCAACTTCTCAAAACCCTTCTCTGCTTCAAGAGTCCATTTAAACTTAGTCTTTAGGCCACCCTTGATAGTATCAAGCACTAGTGCACAAATGCCTCTAAATTTCCTTATAAACTTCCTATAAAACTGAGCTAACCCATGATAACTCTTTACCTTTGTCCCAGTGCGGTGGTTGGTGTAGGCCAATTTAGGATAGCTTCCACCTTGCTTGGGTCCATCTTCAAAGATCCTTGGGAGACTACAAACCCCAAATACACAAGATCTTGTTTGAAGAACTCACATTTTTCTAGGTTGATGGCTAACCTCTCCTCCTGCAACTGTTTAAGAACCATCTCCACATGCTTCAAATGTTCCTTTGTTGTCTTACTAAAGATGAGTATATCATCTAGATACACCACCACAAATATACCTGTGAAATCCTTAAGAACTTCATTCATGAGCCTCATGAATGTGCTAGGGGAATTTGAGAGGCCAAATGGCATCACTCTCCACTCATACAACCCATCAGTTGTCTTAAAATCTATCTTCCATTCATCCCCATCTTTGATTATAATCTGGTGGTATCCACTCTTGAGATCCAACTTAGTGAAGTATTGTGCCCCTCCAAGACAGTCCATCAAATTCTCTATCCTAAGAATGGGAAACCTATATCTAATTGTAATCCTATTGATAGCCCTAGAGTCAGTGCACAGTCTCCACTTACCACCTTTCTTGGTTGCTAAGACCACTGGTACTGCACATGGATTGATGCTCTTCCTAATTAGTCCTTGGTCTAATAACTCCTGCACTTGCCTAGCCACTTCCAGGTTTTGTTCTGGTGTGAGCTTACAAGTTACTTTGTTTGGAAACGAAGCCCCTGGTATGAAGTCAATCTGATGACTGATAGCTCTCTTTGGAGGTAATGTTGCTAGCGATCCATCACTGACTATATCCTTGAACTTCTCAAGCAACTTTTGGACTTCCTCTAGGATAACTGTCTTCCTGGTCTTGTCTTCTTCCTTGGGTTGCACCATAACAACATATCCTCCACCTCCTTGCTGAAGAGTGTTGATAAACTCCTTGCCACTGCTTAACAAGACACTAGGGGTTTTTGACTGTCCTTCTTCTTCATCCAGTAGTGACTATAACTTGAATGTTTTACCATCCTTCTTAAATGAGATGGTGTTCTCCTTTTAATCATAGATAGCTCCTCTATCATATTTCCATGGCCTTCCCAATAGAAGATGGCATGCATCCATAGGCAACACATCACAAATCATTTTGTCTTTGTACCCTCCAATGAAGAATTCCACTATTGTATGCTCATTCACAAGAACACTCTGCCCTTTATTCAGCCATGTCACCTTGTAAGGATTAGTGTTGGGTACCTTCTCCAACTTTAACTTCCTTACTGCTTCCTCTGAGATAATGTTATCAGTAGACCTTGAATCCACTATGACTTTGCACACCTTCCCAAGTATTTTGCATCTCACCCCGAATAAGGCTCTCCTTTGCTTTGGCTCTTCTTTGACTGGTTGTCTGATTAGAACCCTACTAAACATCAGGTTCTCCCCCATTTTAGACTCAATGTGACTAACCTCTGGTGACTTGACACTCATAGTGTCTTCTTGAGCATATGCTGCTCTCTTTTTTGTATTTGAAGAAGATGCTTTCTTCGGGCACCTATAAGCTGGATGTCCTACTTGACCACAGTTGTAACACTTCATGCTAGCAAAGTAAGAGTTACTTCTTCCTATACCTCTTCCTCTATTAGAACCTCCTTGAGATCCTCTACCTCTTCCATAACCTCCTCTAGAAGTTGTTTCACTTCCATGCTCTGTGAGTTTAGACTCTCCCTGATTTCTTTGTTCAGTCCCTCTACTTTGGTATCCACCTCTATTTCCTCTTTGATCTTTTCCTTTTCCTCTGCTCCTGGAAGCCTAATCTTGTTTTCTCGTACTTCTCTCTTCAATCTTTATAGCTAATTGATAACATTGGTGCACTATTTTGGGACTTAGAAGAGTCATCTCCTCTTGAATGTTCCACTTCAAACCATTAAGGTACCTAGCCACCATAAGACTTTCACCCTCAGATACATTAGACCTCATGCAAAGTTTTTGAAACTCCTCTGTATAGGAATTTACATCTTGGTCTCTTTGTCTCAAGCTCTGTCTTTTCTTATGCAACTAAATTTCATAATCATCTAGCATGTATGCTTCTCTCATTTTGGTGACCATTCCCTTCCAAGTGGAAATAGGTTTCTTGCCTTCCTTTTCTCTCTCAGTCTGAATGAACTTCCACCATGTCAAGGCAGAACCTCTCAATCTTGATTTGGACACCTTTAACTTATGTGCTTCAGTGACTCCATCACACTCAAAATGGTTTTCCATTCCCTCTATCCAATCCATGACTAGATTAGCTTCCAATTTCCCACTAAACAGTGGTATGCCTTCAAGTGCTTTTCCACTCAAAGCCTTCAATGCCTTCAAGAAAGGCTCTTCTTGAACACAGGGTCAGGTTCAGGGATCCTGTCTTCCTCTACAACCTCTTCACTCTTGGGTACCCTTCCTTCCAATTTATCGCTGACTCTATCAGTCTTGGTCTGCATGTTACTCATTGCTTCCTCAAGTTGGGCTATTCTTTCCCTCAATAGCCTATTTTCTTCCTCCTGATCTTCAACCTTGTTGGCCAATTCTATATTTATCACCATGATTGTAGAACCACTAGACTCAATTTTTGACATACAATAATCAATCCCAAATCTTTTTGGGGCTCTGATACCAATCTAAAAGGGAGGTTGGATGAATCAATCATTGATTCATGCTCTAGGTCTTACTTGGAAGACCTCTAGGGTGTCGCACTCCACCACCTACAACCTATAGGACCACTTCCTTCTTAGGGTCCCTTGGTTCTCCTTTCCAACCCAACTATCAACATAGTTCCTCCTACCAAGTCAAGACTTGGTGCAATCTTGAAACACTTGCCTTAGCCCTTAATCCACCCTAAAGGCTACTAATCCTCCAAATTATTGAATTTAGTTTTACAAGGGTGTGGAGGTGATTCTAAAGTCATCAATCCATCCTACTAAGTGTGTTAGGGGTCCACCTAGTTCCATCTATAGGTCAATTTCACCAAACCCTTCTATTAGGCCTAGAAGACTACTAGCCCTATTAGGTCTCCTTCTCCGAGAAATTAGGGTTTTTCCCAAATCTTTCCAAAGAACACCCCAATCTTTTCTTGGGATTCCTGGTTCATATACCCACCTCTCAAGGATTTTTGGGGTCTTGGATCACAACTGGTCTTACAAAGCCCTAGCCTAAAAATGAGCAAAACTAGGCCTTTTAAGCCCTTTCCTGGCTTCTCTGCAAACTTTTAAGTCCTTCCCTTACCAAATGGATTGTTGGAGTTTATTTTTCCTTACCATGTCTTGGAAAGACTCATTCCTAACTTCTCCAAAAGATAATTTTTCAGGAAATTGACACCCCTGCAAATCAAGTGCTCTGCACTAAGGTCTTCCCTAGCCGGGCACTTCCCTGGCTTGCCTAGGGCAAGAATTCCACAGTAACTCCTGTGCTTTCAAAGGCCCTAAACCCTACTATATCTACATCCATGGATTCTTTTCACTGATCCCAAAGGGTCACACAATTTGTACGGTGGGAAAGTGAGCTAACACTCCATACTCACAAACTGCCTAGTTCAGACCAGCAACAGTATGAAAATCAGAACTATTTACAAACAATTCTTGAAACTAAATAAGGAAACTATCTAATGCCACATAATGCTCGAAGAAAAACTACTCTAAATCCTACACAAATTATAGTGCCATGATCAATCCATTAAAAACTTCAATGCAAAAACCAAAAAATTCACACTCAAACATAATTGCTTCCTTGAATTCAAAAGAACTTCAACAATATCCAATGCTTCCAACCTGACTCCAATGCTGAGACATCCCATAAATAGGTCACCAAATCAGTTATCCTCTCCCTTGGGCTCTTCTTGACCACTTGTAGCTCCAATTGAGCAACATTTTCAAACATTTTGCAAGAATCTTAAAAATACAAAACCTTATTTTGAGCTAGAACCTTACGACACCTATTCTATGGTCAACATTACCTTCATCTGATCAAAACCCAACAAAAAATTTCACTAAGGCTCACATACAAATGAACTAAAATAGTTTGCTTAGTTGTCCTAGACAAAGTTGTGCTAGACAGACCTTCTAAACAACCTATGGAAACCTATGGGTGGTCCTGCACCACACCACCATTTCACCCACTAAGAAATAAACAAATTTGTGTGCTATTAATACATAAATTACATGACCCATTCATTTTTGTGGCCTCATAAAATTCAAAATTATAAGTTTATATGCACATACACACAAATTCCTAACCTTAGGCCTAATTCTCAAGTCTTCCACTATCTTATCCCTAATATTTAATAAAAAAATGTTAATATATAATTACCCTCTCTACCCCTAATGCTTAATAATATATCTATTTATCTCCTCTAATGTTAAATAACCCATTATCATATTATATATCCAATCATGTGCCCATGGAACAAAGGTTTGGAAGGATTATCTTAAAGAAACTAGGAAAATGTCTCTAGAGCACTTTTCCTCCTCCAACAAGTTATAGATGATTCCATATCCCCAATAGTTATAGTAGAAACTAAATTAAAAAAATCATGAGTCAATATTCAAAGTACATATCAAGGTACAAGCAACTTAAAACTAGTTAAATTCAAATGTTAGGAAGGGAATTTGATAATTTATCAATGAAATATTCAAAATATATGAAAGAATATTACACTCATGCTATGAAATTATAAACGAAATTAAATCTCATGGGAAGAAATAGAATATTGAAATGTTATTGAAAATATTATAATAAGAAGTTGATGTGCAAAACATGATCCTATTATTGTTGCAACAAGATTGTTAATTAATGAACCCATGGGTTCACTTTGAAGTCACAATTTAATAATAAATAGTCCAACAATAGCTCTTTTACAAAGCTTTCCAATCACAAGTTTGTATTAGTGAATCAAAATATGACAAAAACTAGAATTTTAAAAAGTTTCCTTAAAAAACATGGATAAAGATAGATAAAGAAATAGATGTAGATGAAGAATCTTAAAGAGTTTGAGGTAAAGGACAAAGAAAACTACCATTCAAATGCAGAATGAAAAAAATAGAATGAAGGAGGTAATCAAATATTTAGTGTCATTATTATAAGAGGTATGTGTTAGGATAGGTGACATTATAATTGCTATTCTAAGTTGATAATTTTGCATTTCCACGTTCTTTGGAAAGTGTTCTAGAGGGGACATGAGGGACAAAATATTTATTATTTAAATTTTCTTATGACAAATTGTAATTACATTCAAAGAGGTGGACCTATTACGGTGATAGTTACATGGCATCTCAGAAAGAATATTCCTCTTGGCCATCTAACTTTATGAGTGAAGACTACTTTGGTGTGCATGTCTTTGCATGGTTGGGTGCCCAATTTTTCATGTTGTTGCGTGCTCTTGCATGAAGCCGTCAGAGTCATTAGTGAGTTATGAAGCACTTGGTTTTGACAAATTATGATTGGCTATGGGTTAGGCACCCATGTGAAGGCCATGTTTATGGGTTGTCCACTAAGGGGCGCATGGTTTTCTCTAGGTGGTTTTTCTTGTTATTTTGGGATACCATTTGTGGTATTCTCTTCCACAAAATTCTATATATTAAAGCCTTGAGATGGTGGTTTGTAGAGTATTTTTGCATGTTTTCAAAGTGACGAAGCATTGTTGGAATTAAGAGAGGAGTGTTGTATTGGTGTATCTCTTTTGAATATTAATACAAACATTGGATCTTTTTGGGTGTGGAGTTTCTTCCTTCAAGGATTTCTCGACATATTCCTTGTATCACTTGTGCTTGGAAACTTGTGGTATATCTGATTTTTCTTTCACTGTTAAATTGTTGTCTCATAATCTCTTTATGGTAATATTGGATACATACTTTTAGATTTGAAAACACATTATTAAGTTCTATTGCTCCAATTTTTCACCTTGAATTATCCAACATTTGGTATTAGAGCTAACAGTTATGTTAAGAGAGGGACACCTTTCCTTTGAGTGTTGAACATTTTTTGGTTGTAGTGGGAGCTTGTGCATTGTGGATTTTGTAGTTTTGTGAAGAAGATTGTAAACCATGGATTCTACCTCTCATTTTCATATCAATAAGTTCAATGGAATTGGTTATGAGATGTGGAAGTTGAAGATGGACAATCTCCTTGAAGAGTGGTTGACGGTATCAAATGAAAAGAAACCAAAATCAATGTCTGATGAAAATTGGAATAAAATGGATAAGAAGGAATGAGGAACCATTCAATTATGTCTTGTAGATTTTTTCCTCTTATATATTTCAAAAGAATCTAATACATTCAAGTTGTGGAGGAGGATAAGTGAAATGAATCAAACTAAAATTCTAACTAATGAGTTGTATCTCAAAAGAAATTTGTATTATTTAAAAATGAAGGATGGTGATTCTATTGTGGAAAATTTAAATTATTTTAATATGATTATAAGTTATCTTTCATTTGTAGATGTTAAGATAGAAGAGGAAGTTTAATGTATTTTTTTTCTTTGTTTTTTACCTGAATTAGTGGGAAAATCTAATTGTTTCCATAAGTGGCTGGTGGTATAGAACCGAAGATGAATAGTCTCATTGCTATACTTATTTCAAAAGAAACGAGGAGAAAGTCCATGAATGTGGACTCCCAAGATGCCTTGCATGAGTGAGGAAGATCCAAAGAAAAAGAAGGGCCTAAAGGGGACAAAAAGAGAGAAAATTCTAAAGGAAATACTAAAACCCCCAGGAAGAGAAGAGTAAAGTATTAGAATTGTGGTAAGAGAGGACATGTTAAGGAATGTAGAAACAAAAAAAATAGTTTGAATACTTCCACAAAAAAGTCCTCAAAAGATGGTGATTCTGATGCTTTGTTTATTTCTACTAACACTATTACTAATGATTCTTGGCTTATTGATTCAGGTTACTCCTACCATATTTAGATTATGATGGGGGAGAAGTTTTCCTTGGTGATAACAACTCAAAGAAGATTGTTTTTAAGGGAAAGGTAAAGTTGTGTTTAAGTGATTGAATTGTTAAAACTTTTTATCATGTTTTATATATACCAATACTTGCAAGAAATTTACTTTTAGTATCCAAGTTGAATGATTTTGGAATGCATGTGACATTTGAAAAGTTTGGTTGCAGGTTGGTAAGAGGGAGTTTGGTGATAGCTAAATGATCTTAGATTGGGACCTTGTTTAGGCTTAATGCTTCCACCTTTTGTAACTCTACTAATGTAACTAGCACTAAAAATGCATGTATATTGTGGCACCATAGATTGGGTCACATAAATGAAAAGGTTTTTAAGACTATTTTGAATAAAAATTTGGTTGATGATATTTCTATTTTTGTGAGAATTGTGTGCTTGGTAAGTAGAATAGATCATCATTTCCTAATGGGACTAAAAAAACTAAGAGATTATTAGAGATAATTCATTCAAATTTGTTTGGACCAGTGGATGTTGAATCTTTTGGATAATATCATTATTGTGTTACTTTCATTAATGGTGTGTCAAGATACACTTGGAATTATTTTATGCATGAAAAATTTAAGCTTTACACTAAGTTTAAGTAATTTAAATCCTTAGTTGAGAAACTTGAACAAAATATAAGATAAGGTGTTGAGATCAAACAATGGGGGTGAATATTATTCTAGGGAATTGGATGATTTTTGTAAGAATGTAGGTATTATTCAACAAAATACTAATCCTTATACACCTCAACAAAATGGAGTGGTAGAAAGAACAAACTGAACCTTGATGGAAAGAACTAGGATCATGTTGAGTGGTGCTAAGCTTGATAGATGCTTTTGGGTAGAATCTATAAGTATTGCATGTTATTTAGTTAGTATATTTCCTTGTTTAGTTCTTGTTGATTAAACTCCTTATGAAGTGTGGATAGGTAGAAAACCTTCTATTTCACATTTAAGGGTCTTCAAGACCAGTTGTAAGGATTTTGTTCATGTGCCTCAAGATAATTGTTCTAATTTGGATACAAATGCAAAAAAATGTATTTTTGTTGGTTACAGTGAGAATGTAAAAGATTATAAGCTTTGGAATCCACTAACCTATAAAATGGTTTTCTCTAGAGATGTGTTTTTTAGGAAATTTAGAGCTCACTCAAGTGGAGGACAACAATATTTCCATTACGGTTTTATATTGATGTTTCAAGTGTTATATTGCATGATTACATTCATTTGGTATTTATTCATTTATATCCAAAAAGTGCATTTCAGGCTAATTCACCCGTCCTCTGACATATGGAAAACAACAAGATCTCCATTAAGATTGACTCACCTAAGGGTTCAAATTCAGTCTTTCCCTAAGGGGTCTTTTTTTCCTAATGAACTAGGGAAGATAGGTGCATCATACCCCCTTTTGACCATTTCATTTTGGAGAAAACCCTATTTCCCTATGTTTCAATTCCAATAGAATTTTTTTATCTATTCTAGTATCTAACAATGACTTGAAGTTGAAATTTTTTTCTTGAAAGGAGATGTTGGTAGTTTATGATAAAAAACCATGCATTTTAATATACTGACACATACATCTTACAAAGGTGGTTAATCAATTGATGGTTACACACAATCATGATCACCTGAAGGTGTCAAGTTCTTTCACATTCCTCTTAGGTACATTAATGAAAATATTACTAGAGAAAAAACTATCAAGAAGAGTGAAATTTTAGAACTATCATATTTCTATAAAGGAAGTGACCAACATAAATCTAGTTTTTCAAATTGAAGCACCTAAAATTGATATTTACATGTTTTCGATTTTAAAATGAATATTTAAATTAATGAAATTTATAACTTTTAGTGTATTCTATTCTTGTAATTTAAAAATAATTATTTAGATTTAATTTATTTATTAAATTAATAAATAATTTAATTACTTTAAAAAATTCCAAAAATGAGGTCAACAAGCCTTCACTTTTATCTTTGTAAATTTTACTTATTTTCTTTTATTTTTCCCTATTTATCCAACTTTAAGATCCAATAAATGGAGGGAAATTATATTTGATAATTATTAATTTTAATAAATTTTTAAATTCAAGTTTACTAAAATTTAGCAATTTTGTTAGGCCTTCATTTATGTCTAAACTATTTATCATATGCAAAAATTAATTATCCTCTATTAGAGAGGATTTTTGTAATAAATTTAAAATAATTGATATTAAGAATGTTAAAATGCCAGACAAATCACACTCTAGGATTTCTACTCTAGCAAAGGGTATTTTTAATTTTTTTAAAAATATACAAAGTTTTAGAAATTTAGACTAGAATTTAGGGTTATAAATTTACAAAGAAAAGGGGGCTACACTAAATAATATGACTCCAAATTTATAATTTTATGTGATTTTTTCTCAAAATATTTTTTCTTGATTACCTTCCCTAAAAATACACAATGGGAAAATTATATGTTAGGATTAATAATGATGAATTATGGATTGGGTTGTTCTTTAAGATAATTCTTACAAAAATCACATTAATTATAGAAATGAACTTTGCACTTCCAGTCATTTAGAATCTATTTTCCTTGATATCCAAGACTAAAATCAAAATGAGTAACATTCAAAAACACCTATGTGACTTTTCTAAGTGAGGATATTCTTCGTATACATAGGATTCAATGAGAATTAAACACAAACCTAGATCTATGCTCAATTACAAACCAACAAATAAATGATATAAAATTAAATTTACAACAAAATTAATATTAAATTTTTTGAAATATTAACATAAAATTGATTTTAGAACTAAGGAAATCATATAAAATAAATAAAATTTTGTAGAACAATTAAAAATGACAAGCTTTCTATAGGAATTGAGCTAGCCATAAGAAGATAAGTAGTAGAAGCTTATTTGAGTCAAGTGAACTTAACTTGAAGATTAATTTAGCACAACTTGATATAAAGTGATCATTAATATTAAATCTAGACCTAAGTAAACTTAATATAAAAGATGTAATAAAATTATTACAACACTCTCTCAAATAAGTGTAGTTTAGGAAAAATATTAAATGTAACCCAATAAAGTAAGCCATTTTAGATACCCATGCAAAATGACAAACCCCAAAGAGAGATAATGAGAACCTCTCAAGAAAGAAAGATCAAAGAAACTAGTAAGCCACCCTAAAAGTAATGCCTCCTAGACTAGAGATGAAAGGATGATATAGAAATCTAAAGAAAATTAATTTGCACTTAACAAAATTCCTTTTTCTAGGAATAAGTAAATAAATTATACATTTCAAATCTCTTCACAATCAAAAAGGAGGGAAAATATAGTATGGATATCTATGGTAAGTTTTTCATGGTATATAAGTCAATGGTGAGATATTTTGATATTGGATCAAGTCACATCACAAGCCTAACTAAAGGTGGTGGAAATTTAATGTACACTAGAAATTATAGTACCATTTAAGAGTCAAAGAAGATGTGATAATAGTTACAATAGAATTGTCATTGAAGAGAAATCTCAAGTCTTCAAAGGTGTCCTCCAAATATACAAGGTAGGACTCACAAAATAGATACCTTAAGATCTAAAATGTACTCATCATAGAATTGTCTACCTATAGATAAAATATGTGGTATTACTAGGTTGAATGATTAGAAGTTTGACTGAAAGTAATGCTAAACTCATTGAAGACAGGGGATGATAGTGAAGTCTTAATGTATATCATTAGACTACACTAATTAAATCCAATAATGTTTTATCCAAAAAAATGCTTAAGTATGAATAATCAATAAATCAACATGTATTGGTGTAGACAATTCCTCATTTCAAAATCATGAAGTTTTATGAGAATTACAAGAAATCTCTATGCAATCTTGATGAGAAAGGAGTTTCAAATAATTAAATTTTAAAAATTAAATTATATCTGACATGGTTTGAATCTAGCAAAAGGTAAAAAACTATCCATCATATGATTATTTAGGAAAGAAGATCCATTGGTCTCTCCAAACATCTCCTAGATTTTAGGTCCATAGGTCATGAGGGTACTCAATATGAGTAGTGGCCATCATGGTATCAATATCAAATTACATAGAATTGATTGATATAATGAACAAAATTCTTCCATAGAAATTTCTTGCAAAAGGTAGTGGGTTCAAGAACTATTCCATAAAGAATTGGCACTTGATTTTGACCTAATTGAAATGTTTTGGAGGTTCATCTCAATAGAACTTATAAATTTTCCTATCCAATTTAATTATTGTATCCTTTTATATCCATTTCAACTCCTCACATTAGATTAAGAAATCGAACTAATATGCAAATAAAGGACACCTCTTCCAAAACACTCAATCAAGAAACCCCAAACCTCTATAATTTTTTCACACTTTATCTTATTGTACTTACAATGCGTTGAGTAAAAGATGGATTGAATTAAAATTATAGTATGTAAAAGTTTAGAGGAAATAAATTACATCAAATTATAGTGATGAAAAGGGGTTTTGAATGCCTATAAGAATTTAAAAATCTAACAATCTAAGAAAATTTTATGCCAATTTTTATAGAAGGTTTGAAAAGAGGCATTGAACAAACACAACTAAATTTAGAAACCTTTGTTAGATTAAAAAAACAAACTATGTAATTTAATAAGTTTACTAAAATGCCATGAATTTAGTAGATTTTTAGATAAATGTGGAATACTTTTAGATATAGCAAAAAATGTCAAAATTGGAGGAGTTACCAAAATAAGTACAAAATTTAGAAATATTAGGTAAACATAGTTAGAGATCACTAGATTTGGTGGAGCCCCTAGATTTTGAGAAATAAAAATATATGTAACAAAAAGATGGTAGAAAAATATGATGGTATGAACATATTAATTTATACTCATGAATAGTGTTAGCCTCGAAAAAAAATGTTCCTAGTTACCTTGCTCCAAATTCAACAAATTTACAATCATTTTATAGCTTTTGATGTGTTCTAAATGCAATTGTATGGTCCATTTTGTGTGAGGGTGCCTTGAAAATCATGTTATTCAAAAAAATACACAAAATACATACAACAACTAAGAAAGAGCAACCTCTAGTTGTTCAATTTGGATGGAATAAAAGTCAAAAATTATTTTCTTAGATAATTTAGATGAGGATTTGATTTGATCCACAAGTCACCAAAATATAATATCTCATTCAACCTTTATTTTGAAACTGTCATTTCTCATTGAACATGAACTATCTATAGACACCGATCTTTTTTTGATATTAGGCTTGAAATTTGATGGTAACTCCTACATGTCATATGAAAATTTTATGAAATTTTAGTCATTTAAATGTCTTTTATTTGATATTCTAAGAAAAATATAAATGGTCAAAAAAATATTTAATTTATGAAATTTTTTATGTAAAATATTTTATATTAAAATATATATATTTTTTATTTTATTAATCATATATTATACATATAAAATAATATACGTTTCTATAATTTTTTATTAGTAAATTGCAATCCCAGGGACTACTCCCTTTAAGGTAATCATATTAAAATGTTTTTTTTTTTAAAGAAAATTATTCTATCTCTAAAAATATTCGAAATTAATACATATTTTAGTTTTTGATAATAAATATTATCAAAAACAATAATAACAATTAGTAATAAATGTAAAAATTTAAAATTTATATTATAATTCATAGTAAGTTTCAAAATTCATATTAAAAAATGTTAAGGATTATTTTAATAAAAAATATTCTAAAAATTAAAAATAATTATATTCTATCTTTGAAAATATTCTAAATTAATATGTATTTTTTACAATAAGCATTATAAAATGAAACATTAATATTACAAATTAGAATATTATATTATATTTATCTATATAATTTTTTACACTTCACTAATAATTTAAAGTGTCATATAAATGATTATATCAAAAAATAGCAAGTCAAACTATATGATGTAAAAGTGAAAAATCAATCACATAGACCATCAAATTTTAGACCTATTTTGATTCCATGTAGAAGAAAAAGTCAAAAAGTAAAAGTTCCAAAAAAATTGAGTTGAGTATAAATGAGCAAGTGGCGGGCTCAACATAAAGAGTTATTTAATGAAGTGAGATCAACTTGAAGATAAAGTAATATCAACTTAAGGTGAAATGCTTATTATTAATAAATCTACTTACATAAATAAAACTAATTTCTTAAATAAACTTAATATAAAATCTATAATTAAATAATTAAACTAACATTACTGAATTAACAATTTGAAACAAAGATTAAAGATACAAAAACCTTCCAATATGCTATTGTAAATTGAATGAGTGGATTAGTCTTTTAGATTTCACATAGATCTTAGACAATCGACATTATTTTTTATTTCTATTTTCTTAGAAACAATAGACTATAGAACTAATACACAACATTCTCAAGGTTAGCCATAAGGTGGCTCTTGTAATAATAGCTTCCCGAGCCATGTGGAGAGCAAAGGGGTGGTAATTCTTATGCTATAAATGTTTTATATAGACACAAATATCTCACTCTTCATTAAACCTAGTCGAAAAATAAGACCAAAGAACATACATACTCTTTATAACGGCTTGTAACCCCAAAATAATACTTTAGCTTCTTTGATGGTACATATACAATTTCATACCATCACTCTCTGAACTTTGCAGCTATCCTGATGGGCTGAAATATTTGTGGGCATTACCAGTTGGACGATCCTCTCCCCTACTTTCCTTCACAGAGCAGTATGTTTGCACTACAGTCAACCCCAGCATAAAAATCCCAATCACTAGCGCCAAGAATTTCCATGGAGTCGACAGATGCTCCGTATATAATTCATCCATCCATTTGCTAAGGCCTCTTTGGTAATAGTTCTTGAACAGCGCTTCTTTGATTTGATATTTCAATTCCCCATGAGAGTCGAGGAAACCTACAAGAAAGAAAGGCTGAGACAAGCCGTCCCACATCTTGGCCACGTAGTCGTCGGTGATCATCATGCTCTGACGTTTAATGACGTGGCTTTCTCGCAACAACTTGACGTTGTCCTTGTCGTCAATGAGGCAGTCCATCAATTCCACGTAGTGCGTCACGAGTTTCTCTCCACTCACCTCATTGAACTCCAACGCCAGCAAATTCCTCAACAGCACTTCAGTATATGGCTCTGAAATTGTTATCTGGGGAAGATAAAGCATGTCTGAGTCCCTGCAAAATCTGATCTTATCTTGGCCCTTAGGCGATTTAAACTTAATCCCCACTTTGACCAGCTCCTTTGCATTGTATTTGGGGAGAAAATCCTAAATGCCCATTTTGGCTGGATGTTTTCTGAAAATACTCCCCACAACCGCAACCATGTTTCCCATCACATCCGAAACGTTCTGGCACCAACTCTTGGGTTGTTGGGGCTTTTTCTCAACTTGGAGGATGGAGGAGATACATTTGTGCATATAGCCTAGCAGATGCTTTTCATTCTTTATCGTTATATTTGGATCACTTACCTCAAAGCAACACAGACGATCTATTTGAGATTCAAGTGTCTGCTTCCTCGGACCATTTTGAACTCTGTTAGATTCAGGTCCCTTGCGCTTCTCCTAAGCAATTTCCACTTGTTTGACAATGGAAATAGGAATCTGGTTTTCCAGCTTCACAATATCACACCTTAGACTTACAGGTGCAGGCATGCTAATATCATTGGTGACAGTGGAGAGAAAATGGAAAAGGAACCAAGCGTCTACCATCATCATCCACGCAAACCTTGAAGTGTCCAACTCTATCTCCTGGTTGTAAAACTGCTCAAACTGTTCATGAGTCTCAGCTATTTGTTTAAACAAGCCTTTGATGATCTCAACGTCTTCCCCGCCTATATGTTTAAGCTTGTAAAGTTCCATCATAGAATGATCATCTTTCTCAGTTCCTTCCTCGATCCTTCGGTGGTAAGGACCCAGCGACACCATTTGAGGAGTGTATGCTTCTGCCTTGGCATTCATGAGAGCTTTCGACACACGTAGACTATTGCTCACTACACCAAGTGCTTTCTTAGCCTCTTGATAATATCCTTCCACATCTTCATCCCAGTCCCTTGTTCCTGCCATCACCACAGCTAAACGAAGATGACAAATTATCTAACAGCAAATCTATATCGTTCTACTCAAACATTGCACTTAACAGACGGAGCGCGGATACTTTCCGTGAAACTATAAATTTCCTTTCTCTACGTAATGAATACTTTTTTTATAATCTTTCCAGCTGTAAAAGTGGCTCCTCATTAATTTTCTTAATCTGAGTATAATATTAAAGATAATCTTTATAGCTGTAAAATTGCAACAACAGAATAATCTTTAAGAAAACGGTGATCTGTTCTGTTTTGATGTGAAGTGATAAGAATAATATTTTACTAGCATACCATTTAAAAGTGGTATGTTTATTCTTAATAAATTAAAGTGATGTCCTAAATTAATTATTTTCCAAAAAAAAAATTATTCAATAAAAAATTGATCTTTTATAAGTATTAATAATGGCTTCTATATTTAATTAATCGACAAGGCTATTTGTGTGAACTTTGGTTGGAATTTTCTTCAGCCTTCCCGATTTTTGAGTTTTCAACATAGGGAAAAAGGTGGCAAATTGTTTGTTTATTTTTGTCAGAATTTTTGTTAGCCTTCCCAATTTTTGAGCTTTCTGGCATTAGAAAAAAGGTGGTAGATTATTTTTTGATTTTTAAATAAAAAGTGTTTGGCATGCCGATAGAAAAGGCCAATGAAATGACATCAACATTAATTGTTGTATGGTTTCCGTGTAGTGGCGATGGTTGTAAGTAACACCTACCTTTAAAATCCTCGAAAAACATAGCGAATGTTTGTGCAATTTTTGATAAGGCATTGTTGGATGTCATTCTATGGGTTTACCTTGTTGTTCAAAATAGCTATGAGTGAGGAGGGAAAACTTCTGTGAAGGTGCAAGTGCGATCATCGGTTGTGGAATTTATGTGAAGGTGGTTGGAGGTTATTTTGTATTTTTTGCATGGGGTGATGGTTGCAAAAGTAGTACAAAAATGTCAATTGTGATAATTCTTTGCCCATTTTTTGCAAGTGGTGGAGAAAGCAAGAAGCAGAGAGAAAGTAAGTAGGAAGAGGTGCATTTGAAGCAAGCGGGAAGAGGTGTAGGAAGAGGTGCATATTGAAAAAATCATTTCTTGAGTATTTTGAAAATAGTTTATGTTATTTTCCAAAGGGCATTGTTAATTGTTGTTCTATAGCGTAAGCTATATTATTTTTTTTATGGTTTCCATGTAGTGGTGATGGGTAGAAGGCAATATTGTTTATTTTTGCATTTGTTTGTTATTGTGAATTCGTGTCTTGTTTATGGGTTTTTTCATCTAGGTCACTATTGAAATGAATATTGTTTACAGTCTCTATGTAGGCGCGGTGGGTGGAAGGAAATATTGTTTGTTTGTGTGTTGGTTTGTTACTGTGAATTCATGTGTTTTTTGTGGGTTTTTTCATCTAGATCACTGTTGAAACCAATATTGTTCCATTTATGGTTCACATTTTGTGGTGAAGGTTTTGAATTGGTTTGTTACTGTGATCTTTTAGTGTTTTGTGGGTTTTTCATCTAGGTCACTATTGAAACCAATATTTTGTGGCGATGGTTGCAACACAATGAAATAGTTAATGTTATACACTTTATGCTCTTTTGCATAAGGAAGTGTTGATTTTTGTTCTCTAGCTTAGGCTATATTGTTTCCTTTTCGATAAGGCTTTGATGAAAAAAGACTATATAGTTTGTTGAAACAAAAATTATTTGATTTATGGTTTGGCTTTTGTGTCCATGGTTTTGCATGGGTTTGATACTGCAATTTTTTGTGTTTTATGGGTTTTCCCATCTGGGTGACTGTTGATACCAATATTGTTTGATTTATGACTTTTGTTTTGTGGCGATCATTGTAACTCTCTAGCTTAGGCTAAGTTATTTCATTTATGGCTTTCATTTTGCATGAATGGTTGCAAAATAGTTAATCTCATGTGTTTTTTGTGAGTTTTTTCATCTGGGTTGTTCAAACTAATATTGATTCATTTATGGTTCATGTTTTGTGGTGAAGGTTTTGAATTGGTTTGTTGCTGTGAGATTTTTATGTTTTGTGGGTTTTTCATCTAGAGATCACTGTTGAAAGAAATATTTTGTGGCGATGATTGCAACACAATGAAATAGTTAATGTTATACAATTTGTGTTGTTTTCCATAAGGCAGTGTTGATTGTTGTTCTCTAGCTTAGGGTATATTGTTTCCTTTTCGATAAGGTTATGTTGAAAAAAGATTATATAGTTTGTTGAAACCAATATTATTTTATTTATGGTTCAACTTTTGTGGCAATGGTTTTACATGGGGATGTTACTGTGATTTTTATTTTTTTGCAAGTTTTCCCATCTGAGTGAATGTTGATACCAATATTGTTTCATTTATGGCTTTCATTTTGTGGTGATGGTTGCAATGCAATAAAATAGTTAATGTTATGTAGGTCATGTTATTTTGCATAAGGCATTGTTGACTGTTATTGTCTACCTTAGGCTATATTGTTTCATTGATGGCTTTCGTTTAGTGTGAATAGTTGGAACGCAGTAAAATAGTCAATGTTATGGACTTTATTTTGTTTTCCATAGGGAATTGTTGACCCCAATTTTTAAGCCTTCCGGCTCTCGGATTCTGGTTGGGAAAAAGGTGATGGATGATTTTTTTATTTTTAAATTGAAAGTGATTGGTGTAATGATAGAGAAGGCCAGCAAAATGGCGTTAGTATTAATTGTTGTATGGTTTCTTTGTAGTTGAAATGGTTGTAAGTAACAGTTTCCTTTTAAAGCTTTGGAAAACATAGCGAATGTATGTGCAATTTTCGATATTCATTGGTTTATGGCTATATTGTTTCCTTTTTGATAAGGTTCTATTGAAAAAAATAATTCCCTAGGATGCTATTGAAACCATTATTGTTTCATTTAAGCTATCAGTGTGTATGTCTATATATTCATTACGTACATGTATCTTTGAGGTGATGCATTTATCTAAATATGGATATGTCCAGTTTTTAATATCAATATAGCTATTTGCTTCTTGTCTAGTTTGATTGCCACATACTCTTATATCTGCACAATTGGTATTCACCATTCCTAATGTTTATATGTCATTGTTGAGTGTTGTTCTCTAGCTTAATGTTTGTGCAATTTTTGATAGGCATTGGTTTATAGCTATATTGTTTCCTTTCTAATAAGGTCTTGTTGAAAAAAAGAGCTCCCTACTATGTTGTTGAAACCATTATTGTCTCATTTAAGGTGCCAGTGTGTATGTCTATATATTCATTACGTACATGTATCTTTGAGGTGACACATTTATCTAAATATGGATATGTCCAATTTTTAATATCAATATAGCTATTTACTTCTTGTCTGGTTTGATTTCCACATAGTCTTATATCTGCACAATTGGTATTCACTATTCTCAATGTTTATATATCATTGTTGAGTGTTGTTCTCTAGCTTTGGGTATATCATTTCGTATTCGAATAGTAGTACAGTAGTAAATGTCATAGAATTTACGTTGTTATCCATAAGGCATTGTTGACTATTGATCTATAGCTTTGGAAATATTCTTTCCTTTCCAATAGGGTTCTCTTGGAAAAAAGAATTTCCTTGGTCACTGTTCAGACCATTATTGTTCCATTTATGGTGTGAGTGTGTATGTTTGCATTTGCATTTTCTACATGTATCTTTGAGGTTATGTGTTTATCTTTATATAGATATGTCAAGTTTTTTATATCAATATGATTGTTTTCTTCTTGTCTGGTTGGATTACCACATAGTGTTATAGCTATGTAACACCCTGCCAAGGAATCCAAAGGTCAAAACAAAAAGTAACTAATTAACCGAATTTTTTTTTTTAAGGTCATTCGATTACACAAATGTTCTAAGGATTCCAAGATGGCATTACATAAACATTTACAAATAAGATCATCACATCATAATATCCAATTCATAAAACATAGTAACATATCACGTTTATGAATTATCCAATTTCATAAGCTTAGTAAGGTCAAGTTACATAACCAGATTACATCAACTGAGATTTTAATAAATCTTGAATCATCATAATGTCATTACCAAATTTCTCTTATAGTCAACAAGAGAATGTACAATAAGGATAAATATTATCTATACCATGTTGAAAACTTCATTCACGAATATGCTCAACATTCAACATCATGAACATTGAAGGATCAAGAACCTGCCACAAGTATAATGCCATTTGTAAGAGTATCCAAATAAGGTATAGCACAGTTACCACCAAACCACATGAAACCCGAAGGTCCACTCCCTCCGTGCTAGGAGATAATGTCAAGTCTAGAAGTCAATCAAACATACAACCAAGAACATAGTTTACACGACATGACTGACTACACATAATGACATGACCACATCAAACAAAAGCATTCACAACTTATGCTTCCAGAGATGACTACAATATAATAGTTAACTCTACACAAAAGACTACAATCATGCTTTAGGATAGAGTGTCATCACATAGTTGTTCTAAGTTACCCTGGTGAATCTTCCTAAACTACCAGCCCTCATCCAGAGTTATCCTGGCAGTCTCTACCGATTCCCAGCCCCTAGACTTACTCATGTGGAGTCGAATTACCTCTCAGGGAGACAAGGTAGACGACAAGCCATTCCAGGCCTTCTCAACCTACCCTTAATCTAAACGAGCATTAAGGTACTAGGTGAGGCATTTCGTTTATTTTATTTATTTAATGAATCCCAAGTTTATTTATTAAAGTTTTCACTTAATTACAAGAAACCTACAATAGGTTACCCTAGCAACCACTTAGGGTTCTGGCCCCTATTGCAAGCCACTCTTCCTAGAAACATGACGAAACACCTAAATAAAAGGACTGCCAACATGCGTATACATCAACGCTATAATAAAACGTATTTCATTCAAGGTCCAACCATGGAATAGTTCAAACACCTTGAAGGTAATAGATAACTCTTGTATGAAAAGGTCCTAAAATAAAATACGATATAAGAACAACAATAACCAATTATTTAAAAGTTCTTTTCTTTAAAATCAAGACTCAAGCCTTTGGAAGAAAAGGTGCACATAACTCAACATTAGATATAACAAAAATTCATTAAGCATGTAAAAAAAAATCTTGAATGATCACAACATCTACTTGACATAGATCATAATCCCCAAAGTGCCAGACAAACAACAAAAAATTGACCAAAGCTATAACCCAAGCAAAATCATCATAATCAAACAATAAAGTTAAAGTGTAATAAACTTAACAATATAATTTTTTACTTCCATATTCTTTGGAGGAATAAAAAAAAACATAATAACTTATATGAACATTCTTAAGTTATAACATGTATATAACTCATAAAATATAGCCATCCAATTCTTGTGAACTAAATATCATATTAATAAAGAATATCCCAATCATGAATTTATTATATACTCAAGCTACATAACCAATAAAACTTCATAATCTAAAAATCCTAGTGGACAATAAATTGACATTATTATATGTTTTGTTATTTTATTCTATTTTAAGCAAAATAAATCTATAATTATTCACTATCAAGAATAGTACAAATAGACAGATTCAATTTACTCACCAGTCACTTCATAATGAATTTACCATAATTATTGCCAAATATACAAGGAATTATCATGAAGTTCATATCGAATGAAAAACTACTAAATATAAATAACATATACTCTTATCTATTATTGTGGCTGCATCCCACTCTAATTAACAAAGAATTTCAACCTCTAGTAATAAATTTAATATAAAACTTTGACTTAATTGGACAATATTTAGAATATTATTTTAAATATAATCTACTCTCTTGTCATACACCTATCCTTAAGATTATTCTAATCTGATACTGACGATATTTCAATTAAATCTCACACTTATACGGAGATGTGGTGTAATCAAATCTCAAAGCAGTGGTCAACTTTCATAACAATATCTCAAACTATTTCTAAAATTTAGTTTACTCACTGATTATATAATAGGAGAATTTAACGCAAGTTTAGTAACAAACATGCAATTGAGATTGTAGTCATTCAGCATCATGCAAGAAAAAAACCATTTTTAAAGTTCAAAAACTAATAATTACTCCATTCGTTTACTACCGTTATCAATGAGATAAGTCAGCTACAGGGTAATTATGCCATTTCCAGTTAACTATCAGTATAATGATGACCATAAACAAAAGGTAAGTCCAAAAATTGACATCGGTTATAAAGTATAGACCAGGTCAATGCATTTAATAATAATCAAATCTAGGAAGATGCATGACTATATCCAACATCCTAAATCTCAAAACACTTGCAACCCAAATAGTTCACTAAGTGCAAAGAGCTCCACAATTATCCAAGGGAAAGATTCGTTTCAATTAGATAAACCAGCAGTGGCCAACATTCATAGCATTGACAAAGGCAGAATCTCACATTTTGATGAATGACTAGTTAAAGTGTATTTTTCACTAAAGTCGTTATGCTTAACACTTGATGTAAGGAATAAAAGAATGTGTCCTCAGGTGCAAGGAAACTTATGTACTATATATGCATACCACAATTATTTATATTGAGGTTCACTTAAATCACTCTTGGCTGGTGTCCTACCCCATAATTCAATCCAATAAAGAAAGAGCAGGTCTAATTATAAGTGCTCCATGGTGCGCATCCAACAAAAGATGGAGGATAATGGTAATACTAAAGGGATCAACAAGTATATAAAATCTACCATAGGCTCCTATGGTCAAGTGCTGCAATAGTGACAGACACCAATAGTTTCAAGGAGGTTATTTATATCTATATGGTCTTCTATGTTCCAACGCTGCATCCATGGAAAATTATCAGTAATATCAAGGAGATTATATAAATATTATACACCCTTCCTTGTTCAAGTGTTACTGTTGTGACCAATCAGCGAATGGACTCAAAAAAGTAAAATATATATACGTCCACAGCCTTCAATGCTCAAATGTAGCAGCTAGTAAAGAATGTTAATGGAATCAGGAGGTTGTATCAGATATCATGGTTGATACATGCATATGAATTTACAGATAATGTGCACAGACAAGGCATGTAATAGTTTGGCACAATAACTAATATCGATGTCATCTTATGGATTTCATAACTACAAGATACTTATTGCAAGGTTCACCATCGATTCCCAAATAATCGAAGGTTATAGAGTATTGTTCATATCTCATATTTTCTAATTTGGAATTAAAATAATAAGGCTTTCGATGTCACTACTGCGATGAGGTACAAAAAAATAAACAATTTTGGGACATGGTAAATAATAAAATATCAGACATCTATAGCAATTAGGCCACATGCATGGCTTGGTAAAGGATAAGAAAATAGTAAGACCATAAGTTGTAGGGTATAAAGAGTTTCTACTATATTCCCACAACTAGACGACTCCATCAACCCATCAACCGACGTCTTTATCTAGCGATGGGGATTAATTTTTTTTTTTAATAGTACTTGATTCGGTGAAAAGCTAACTTTCAAGGAGTAATTCAAAGATAAAGCTAACTGCATGCCATTATTTAAATTGAGAAAATTCTCAGAGAAATTTAAGAATACAAGGCATATCGATGATAAATTAAAAAAGACTTGTAGTTGAGTTTAAATAGCTTTCATTTCTCTACTAAGTTTCTTCAAATCATTTCATTGCTATTCTATAATAATTTCATTTCTAATGTTTTTGCAGATGATTCAACAAAGGAGTCAAACAAAATAACAAATTTCAGGCATATTATTCTAGAAATTGCAAAACAAGAAGAAAACTTGGTTTATAATCCTGAGACCAACGAAGATTGAAGTAAACACCAGAATTTCATATTACACTATTTTTCCAAAAGCACCCATTCTTTGAATTTTTCTATTTCCACACTTTTAACCAAAACAACTGTCGTGCAAACTTTTTTTCCAGAAAAATTTATCGTGAATGAAATTGCAACCCCTAAAAGCTTATTAATGCAATTAATTACCTCAAGTTACAACTTAACTGATTGTAATCATGCATTCCTAAAATTGCTCATGTAGTTATAAACATTAAATATCAAGATATTTTCACACAACTCATGTTTTCAGATATTTTAACTTATTGAACATATATTCTTTTCAATTTGTTAGCATCTCACAAAAATTGCACAATTAATTCAACAATTACATTTAAATAATTACCTTTGTTTTCAAAATTAACATTCACTTTAAATAAATGACTTGTTTAATTTATTTTAATAAAACAAACCTTACTCATAAACATTTAATCAAATATTTAAACAAATAATCCATTTAACTAAATTAAGCAATAATTAATTTCCAAATAAATAACACAAACAAAACCGACACAACAAGACAAAACAACAATCGACAACGGGTGACAATTGGATACTTGTTCAATGAAGAACGATGGTTAAAAAAGGACCTGACACTATCTCTCGATCAACATAATTCATTAGATTAGGGTACGCTCAAACCTAACAAGTAGGTGGAGCCAATACCCAGTTGTAAGAATTGGCTATGAAGGTAGCCACCCAAGATCTAGAGGCCTAATAGAAAGCACAAAAGAGAGAGAATAGAATATGACAAGAATAAATTGTATTCTGCCAATAATGCAAATAGAATGGAATGGAATGAGCTATACAAAAGTACATAGGAGACCCCTTGGTTATATAGCCAAGGTGAGAACATAGAAGGGCATAAGATTATGACAAGTTCCATAATATTATGACATGAGACAACTATGAAAAGCTATCACTCCACCTAAAGTGGAAAAGTGATAATGTGATAATCACCACAAAAGGTGGAGAGATAATCACATGATGTGTCCACAAAAGGTGGAAGTGATAATGTAATGACATGTCAAGTCCACTAAAAGTGGAAATTCTCCAACAACCTCCTATGTGGTCCCTAAGTAAACTTAACTAAGGTGTAATCATGACCTAGGACAAGGTACAACACATTTAATTACACCAACACCTCCCCTTAAGTGCAACTTAGGGTGAATGTAAACAAAAAAAACAATGCAAGATGGGTCTCAACTACTAGGCCATGTTAGGTACCCATGTACACACAATGCAATCTCTCGCAACCAAAGAAAAGGAGAAAACCCAATGAGACAAAACTCCTCCCCAAAAGAGAGAAAAAAAACAAGAAACGTGCTCTAGGAAGGATGAAACCTCAAGTGAGGAAAAAGTCCCCCCATAAGAAGAATGAAGATAGTCCATGCAAGCCCACCTCAATGGAGAGTCACTTCTCAAATGTCACAATGTCAAGAGTCCCCAATTTGAACTGAAGAAGGAGAGAATGTAGAACAATGTGAAAGCTGATGTAGAGTGGACCAAGGATGATGATGAGTCCTCCAAATTTTGTTCCAAAAGAAATGCCAAACTATGCAAAGCACTGATAAAAAGAATTAGGTACAACTGTAGAAAATGCCACATAACTGGTGACTGAGCTGAATCTGTCAACTCAAGAATAATTGCAGAATTTGTCGATGAAGAACTGTAGAAGAATCCACCACTGCAATAGGAATAAGGTCAGAACCAAGAAGAAAATTGTGTGAGCAACAACATGAATGCTCATCAATAGTAGATTAGTACAATCCTTGTCTCATTGGAGCCATGCACAAATTGTACAATCCAAGTCTCACTGGAGTCATGCACCAAGTCTCTGGATGTAGAATCAAACTTTTGAAGATAGGTAGAGTGCTTCCAAAATAGGAGTCTATATGTGGATTAGTCCATCTCACCGAAATGCATGGGTAACCAGCCGCTACATACATTGAGTAGATAGGAACTAACACTAGATACATAGATCAATCCAAAGAAGCATATAGTATGACAGAGTACACTAAAATAGAAAGATTGTGGCATTTTATTTTAGTGCATTTAGAACATTACAAAGAGGAGAACTACAACAACCATGATCATGATGCAAAATTGCATGATAAACTTTGAAAAGTTCAGGAATGCAACTGGACTTTCAGACTTTGACAAGAAATAAATGTATCCAAATAGAAAAATTCTAAAGAAACATTAGTACCATTGGAAAGTTGAGATTGACACCTTTTCGATAATATTTCGTTTGCAAAATTTTTCCATTTGGATCAAAAGTTATGCAAAAATGAAAAAAAGGCCTACAAAAGGACCTTTTAACACTAAGTGCAAAAAAACCAAACACTAAATAGGGTAAAAAAAGTTGGCCCCTGGTCAGCCATAGGACCCCCCTTATTAAAAAAAATATTTTAAGTCCCGCCACCACCATTGGTGGCGGGCAACCCAAATGACTGCCAGAGGAAGTCAAACAAAAAGAACTAGAGCACATACCCGCTAAAACAATATATAGAAAGGCTGCTAAGGGCAACAACAATTGACATGAGACTCATTTTTCTCCACGAGTGAGGAGTACATGATCATCCGTCATGATATTAAACATTGAAATTAGAGCTCCATTAGATTTTTTTCAATCACTACCAACTAAGACTGAACTTTAGATAGTTGGGATTGAATCTCGAAAGTGTTGTTATGTTTCTCCTTCATTGCTTTAACAAGAGTTGATTGTTGCAAAATAATGTAAGAGAATAGACCGTGCATGTTCACTTCAATAGGGAGAAAATCATTAGAGAAAATAGCTTTACATCTTAGCAACCAAATATATTGAAGAATACTTGACTAAAAGATTCTGAAACTACATTCTGAGAGTAATGCAGCCCTAAAAGAGTTGATTTCCATTTTAATTTTTTTCTAAACATGTCAGGAATAAGACTCATAATAGCTTTCCAAATTGATTGAGAATGCTTGCATGACCAAAATGCATGTTTTCTAGTTTCCAGCTTGTGACAAAAAGGACATTTGGTGGATTGATTACACAAAAAGGTGAGGTGTTCTCCCACAGCAACTTTGTAATGAATAATCTTCCATGCTAAAAATTGTGCTTTGGCCTCAGCTTTTGATTTCCAAACAGTAGTACTCAATTTAAACCACTTGGACTTAGACCAATTTAGATTCCATTTTAGATTTAATCTAGGAAGCATTTGAATTGGAGGAAGGATATTAAGGTAGATAAGCTTGAGAGGGAAATTTTCAATATTGTAGCCTAGAAACCACCTCCAATCTTTAAGAAAATTGCAAGAAATAGGAGTGCACAGCTTTAGTTGTCGCTCGAAAGGTACAACATATTGCACCTTGTGAATTGCATTGATGAGAGCATTGGATAGCTTGAAATCCTGCTTAAATTGTAAGTCACTTTTCCAAGATAGAGTTGTGAAGTCCCAAGTGTCCCTAAATTCCTTGATGCCTTTTTTGAATAAGAGCTTGCTACGCAGGCGAGGGGTAGTTGCTAAAGGTTTCCCTTGAAGGTATGTCATCTATTCCACCAAATAGAGGAAGTAGAAAAACTCATTCCATGGCTAAGATCTTGTCCTTTCCATTCAAGAAGAGGAGAAACATGTTTCCATGCTTTCCATATGCTTAAAAATTGACTGGAGGCATGAGGCTTAAAGTACTTAGCCATAACGATTTTATCTTTCCACCCAACCTCTTTCCAAGCATTATTAGCTTTGGTTGTAGCAATTTTGTTCCTAATAAGAAATATCCATGGCGCTACTCCATTAAGAGATCTTGCGATCCATTTAGAAATAAGGAAAATCCCTTGTGTAAGTGGATCAATTACTCCTAAACACCCTTTTTTTTTTGGTTGGATGCAATATAACCATGAAGCAATTGGAAGACCTTTTTAGTTATTCCATTTTCCTCATAAAAAATTTCTGATTAGCTAAGTTAGCTAATTATAACTACTTTTGGAAGGAAGCCAACATAATGAGATGTAGACATGACTGGCTATGAGGACTTTGTTAGAAATTTGAATGCGTTCAGCCATAGATAAAAATTTGTTTGACCAAAGTTGGTGCTTTCTTTTTAATTTATTGATGAACCATTTCCACATTTTAGAGAGAAAAACTCCTATGCCAAAGGTAATAACTAGGTATCTTGAAATTACTCCATGCTTGTTGAAATTCCACTATGGGGGAATCCAAGGAGGTGGTTGATTATTTGAAGTCATCCAAAATTCAGTTTTGTGATGAGAAAGTTGTGAGCCACTTGTTGAACAAAAAAGGTCTATGACATCCATGGTGTTATTAAGCTCTTCTTGAGAGTTTTGGATGAAAAGTAAGCTATCATTAGAAAAATGAGAGTTGAGAGCAACTTCATTACCAAGTAGAGAGATACCATGAATGAGGTTTTGTTGTTTAGAATGAATTAAAAGATAACCAAGTTCATCAGTTGTGAGCACATAGAGGAAAGGAGCTAAAGGTTAGCCTTGTCTTATCGATCATTGAAGAGGAAAGGATTGAGTGATTGAACCATTGATAGCTAAGCAAGCATTAGCATAAAAAAAAAAGGAGCTTCACATGTGAAATGAGCATAGGTCCAAAGCCTAACCATTTGAGCATTTTTAATATAAACTACCACCTAATCCTATCATAAGCTTTGTCAAAATTGAATTTGATGTGGAGGCAGTCTTGTCCTATTTGTTGAGCCCATTCAACAGTTTCCCAAGCTAGCACCAAGTTTTCAAGAATGAATCTCCCTCCTAAAAACCCAATTTTCTCAGGTCTAACATTTTTTTGGCACCGTTTGCTTAATTCTTTTGGCAATAGTTTTGCCAATAATCTTATAACATGTATTAAGGAGGGTGATTGGTCTCCAACCTACTATGTTACTTTCATTTTTTCCTTTGGGAATTAATTTTATCAGGCCTTGATTAATAGAAGAGCCTAAGGATCCCTTAGAAAATTCTTCTTTATAGACCTCATAGAAGTCCTCCATAATAAATGGCCATAATATTTTATAAAATTATGTGAGTAGGCCATCAATCCTAGGACTTTTAGAGTCCTCCATATCATTCAAGGTAGCATCCAACTCTTCAATGGTGAGCAAGCAGTCTAAGTAATTTTGTTGGGAAAATTCAATCTTGCTAGGTATGTAAGTGCCAACCATATCTTCAACTATTTCTTGTAGTTGATCTCCTCTAGTGGGATCAATAAATAATTGTTTATAATGCTAAAAGAAGTAGGATTTAATATCATTAGGATTGTCAAGCTTATGTCCCTCTTGGTAATGGATAGATATTATTCTTTCTTTGGAATGTTTATTCTTGAGATAAATAAAAAAGAATTGTGTTCCCTTATCTCCTTCTTTCATCCAATGTAGCCTAGCCTTTAATTGAGCTCCCTGTCCTTGATAAAATTCAAATCTTTTAAGTTTTATTTCAGCAGCAGCAACAACATGTTGAAGGGAAATGTTAGTTGGTGCTGAATTTAAAAGAATTCTTCTTTCTTTCCAATTGATATCTTAATGTTTTTTCCATTCTAGATCTTTGACTATCCATTATTTCCCATAAGCTCTTAGGAAGGTGGTGCAACAAATAATAGCTTCATTCCACCATTGTAACCAACCACAATTATGCTGAGGTCTAGGTGCTTCGTTCCAAATGGAAATAAGAGAAGCAAGACATTTGGGATGGTTAAGAGGAGAGATGTTGAGCTTGAAGGATAGGCTAGTGGGTTGGGAAGGACAAGAAGAAAGTTGGCATGTCAACAAAATTGGGAGGAGGTCAGAAAGGGAGGCAGAAGCATCAACTTTAATAAGAGTGTTATGCGAAGAAGGGACAATAGACAAGGAATTAGCAAGGTAAAATCTATCAATCTAACTAAATTTCCTTAAATCACCTTCTCTTGAGTTGGACCAAGTGAACCAATGGTTGAGATGGGTATCTCTTTTGTCCACAATTGGATTTGAAACTCCCATAGTATTCCTTGTTAGGATCCAAGCATCAAACTCTTTATGGGAAAGTTTATGAGGGTTGAACCAGCTTCTATCATAGTGATTTTCCACCATGTTGAAATCACCTCCCTAAACCCATTTAGCCATAGGAAGGTTATTAACCATCCATTACCAAAGTTTTATTCAAGAGGGAGAATCATTGGGAGCATATATGGAGCAAAAACCAATGGATCTTCCTTGGAGCAATAATAAGCACCACACATAATTATTATTGGGATGGACTCCTGAAGAGATAATAAACTTGGCTAACCAAGATGCAATTCCTAACACTACACCTCCACTTCCATCACTATGAAGAGTGAATTTAAACCATCCATCCCTCCATAAGGATTGAAGAGCAAGTTGGAGTCGGGTATCTGCAATTTTTACTTCTTGCAAGAAAATTACATCGGGCTTGTGAATTTGCAAGGCTTTGTTGACATGAACTTTTATTGAGGGGATAGATAAACCCCTAACATTTCATGACATGACAAAAAACTTCATTGTATTTGACGGAGGGAGTCCATATCCTCTAAATCCAACACTTTGAACTTATTCTCCCATAAACAATCCTTTTGTTGAAGTGGAACTAATGCCCTAGAGAGGTCCTCACTAGGGGCACTAGACCTTTGTCTAGAAAGGTCCTTGCAAGGGGATCTCAAAATTTTTCTAGAGAGGTCCTCGCTAGGGGATCTAGACCTTTGTCTGAGAGAGCTTGGAGAGGGGGATCTAACTCTACAAGCAGCAAGTTGAATCCCATGGCTTTGGTCTTGATTAGTTGCTGATTTGATATTTTCTTTCTTTTTCTAATCATCCTCCAACCATCCTCAAGGATGGCATCCTTGTAAGATGGAGGTTTATCTAAAAGAGAACTTGGCACCGAAGAAAGGGGAGAATTAGGTAAACTATTTTCCCCAGGAGAGGGAAGACGATCTGAAGCAATGGTGGAGGGACTTGAATGAGTTGGAGAAGGGGTTAATGATGGTGGATTGGAGGGTGAAGAAGGGGGAGCGTAGCCATGAGGGTGATGCTCTTGAGTAACATGAGGAGAAGAGACTGATGATGGGGATATTGAAGAAGGAGAGGGGTTGGGTTTGGGTTTATGAATAGGTCAATGTCTAATTAAATTCCCTTCTTTGTGGCAATAAAAGAAAGTATTGGGCTTGTTGAGGTAAGAAATGGGTTGAGAAAAACAAAATACTGGACCAATTACTTGCAGGGAATTAGGTAAAGTTTGATTTAAATCAACCTCAATGCAAACCCTTTGATGAACACGAAGACTTGAATATTTGTTAGCACTATTTTTTCACCATAAAACCTTGCCTGATTGGGCTGCTATGACTTTGAGGAATGAAAGAAAAGCCAAATTTAGAAAGGGGAATTCTACGCACATTGGGTATCATGACTTGGAGGCTCCTTCAGTGCGGAAATCAAAATCCCATGCCTAGAGATAAAAAAAAATTCCACATATTGTCTAAGAACCATAATGCAGGGCAGCCTGAGCATGTTCAGCTAAGACAAATGTGCATGAAATGTAACCCTTTCCTAGCCCTCTAAAATATTATATCATCCAACCCCTATTTTCCCAATGATTTTTTTTCCCATTTATAAAATTATTGTTCAGAAGGAACTCCAAGAAGGAAAAATAGATGATTTTTCTTTGCTTATAGTCATTAATTACATCTAAAACAGGTCATCAGGAAGATATCACTCAAGGATCTTACCTACAGTGGAAGCTTCTTGATATTGTGAGAAAATGCTAGGAATCCCTTTTTCAAAATTAGAGTTATGTTGCTCATTCACCTCTAGTTGAGAAGCCTTCTATAAAGTTATCGTCAAGATAGTAGAGTTGGAGGTTGGAGAAATTTGAGTGCAGTTGTTGGGTTACTTTCAAAATACCGTGTAGTAATCTCTTCAACCATGATTGCATTCGGATCGGGGAGGGCTAAAATTGGTGTTGAGCCTGAGTTTGTTCTGCTTCCCATCGCATTGGAGAAAGAGGGGCACTAGAGATCTTCTAGGCACGAATATGGTTTTTCTCGTGCCTTCTTTTTCATGGACATTGTAAAAACACTAATGGGTTTTCCGTAATAAGACTAGAAGGTGAGAAATGGATTGATGCTCTACTGTGTTGTAGTAGTTATGGTTTCAACACTAAATCACCCTCCTTCTAGGATTTGGTTAAACCAACAGTAATGAAAAGTGCCTCTGAAGGAGAAAATCGGTTCAAATACACTATTATTGTTGGGAATAGGATGCCATTTGATTACAATCCTAAACATTATTTATTTCATGTATATCCTAAGTCCTTGGAAAGTGTTCTAAAACACTAGGATTAGAAAGAGATTAATATTGAATGAAATAATCATGTTAATTGATATTTTTAATTAATTATAAATGATAGGAGGATGTGAGGGCATCCAAGGTGAGTTCCTAAATAATAGGAGCACATGGGGCACCCACATGGAAGGTGGAACTCACCTTGAGTTAACTATTTGGAGTAAAAGATAACACTTCTGAATGCACATAAAGATCCTAGGAGTTAGGGATTAATGTTTCAATTCAATTTAGTTCAGTTCAAAATCAGTTTAGTTTAATTCAATTTAGTTCAGTTATGGTTCAGTTATCTTTAGTTAGTTTTAGTTTAATCCTAGTTGAATTCAATTAACTTGGAATGCATAACTAATGACTTGAGTTGCATGACAGATAATAGGTGACTACCTTCAGTTAACGGGGGATGACCATTCTTGCATGAATGGTGGAGAGATATGTTTCAGTTAACATAGAATGACTTGGACCCACCTTGGGTGCCCAAGTTGGCTTCTTGGATTTAACTCTTTTGCATGCTAAGATATTTCAGAAGGATAAGTTAAGTGAGCACATTCTTGGGCGCCAACTTTGAGGAACTTTGAGGATAAGCTTTGAAGATATCTTCGGAATAAAGGTTGAGTTATGACTTCAATTTGGGATGCCCAAATGGATGAAGGAGTTGATTTGACATTGTTCTTGACCATAGAACTCTACTTGCAAGAGATAGGCATAGGTTTTTGGTGATAAGATTTGAGCTTTGTAATTGTAACTCTTTGGATTTTACAAGGTTGATTATTGCCTATTTATCTCAAGCAAGTTGAAGAGAGTTTGTATCAGTTTTATTGCAGTTTGTGAAGAAGATTTGGTGAAGGAAAAAGAAGCATTATCAAGCAAGGATTGGAATTATTGTAATCTACTTCAGAGATTAAATAATACATTGATTCTTGGTGGAGTTTTTTCCCGAAAGGGTTTCTCCGCAGTATATGTTGTGTATCTTCTAATATCTTGTCTAATTCTTCTACAACCTTATGTCTTCATTCTACAAATGATAAAATGAATTAATTAGATAATCACCCACAAAGAATATGTAACAAAGAATACATATTTAGATCATCAATCATAAAATTTTACAAATTATTAAGCTAAATAAACACCTCAATTTTCAACAGTTATTTGACTTTGAATGAGGGGAATACAGTTGAGCAAATTGGCGCAAAGAAAGTTCCAGACTGGTTAGCAGAGACGGCTCTTTCTGAGCATTATCACTCATGCCACCCACTCTTCAATCCAAGAGAGCTTCATAATCACTTGTTCTATTTTTTTTCAACAATATTTTTTATGTGACTCACAAGAGTGTGAAAGAATGAGATTGTGGGATATAATATATAATAAATATTAACTAGTCATATATTAGTATATTATTATATAACATTATAATAATATATTATACCTATCATGAAAGCTAACATTTTTTAAATTTTGTTGGCTTGCTTTTTCCTCTTTTCTTTTGGATTATTTGTTCATCTATCTTTGTTTCACATTCATTTTCTTTTTCAAGTGGCAAGAATCTGTTAATGAATGAATTGTGAGAATTTTTCAGTATGAGACAAATATTTATATTTTAAGATGTAATTTTTTTAGTAAAAAATATTTTTAAAATTAATTATTGTCAATTTGATTAATTGAGGTTTGAATCATTTTTGGAGTCTTCATCTCATTTGAGAAAGACAAATATTTTTCAAATAATAAAATATTGTTGTTTAAATGTATTATGTACTAGTGCTTTTCAAATTATAAAATATTGAAGGTTATTTGATATACTTAAGGACATGTAATAATAATGAGACATTAATGAAAATTAAAAATTACAAATTTTAAAGGTTACACATGTTCGGTTTCAAATGTGAAGATGTGATCTTTTTAAAGATATATATTATATTATTTTCTACCAAAATATAAAGATTATGTTAATGATTATATCACAGCAATATATAAATTATTATTTATTTAATATTATATAGTATTATTATATCTTTGATACTATAAATTAATTAGTATTAAAATATCAATTAAATATTACATTATATTTTAATAATTATTTATTAATTTATGATGAAGAATATAAGTTTCACTCAAGATATAATATAATATATAATATATGACTATTATATTATATCTTTAAAAATATAAAGATTATGTTAATGATTATGTCTCCATTTCTTATGTCCCTATTACAATGGACATTATGGTAGTACAAACAATGGTTGGTACTTGTATATTATTTAAAAATAGGAAATTATTAATTTATTAATTATTTATTATATATAATATTCATATAATATATTATTATATATTTAATATAATATATTATTATTATAGGTTTAACACTATAAATTAATTATTAATTAAATAAAAATATTTTATTTTATAATTGTTTATTAATTTATGATGAAAAATATAAGTTTTCATAATAATTCACTTAAGATATAGTATAATCTATAATAGATAAATAATATATTATATTATATTATTAAAATATAAATATTATGTTAATGATTATATCCTCGTAATGTTTCATATGTCTTACAAATTCACAGAGACCATGAGAGGGCGAGTTTGTGGGATTACAGGATATAATATTTATAATGAATATTAAATATTGTTATATAATTATATTATTCATAATATTAAATTATTATATAATATTACAATAATATATTATACCTATTATGATGGGAATTATGATAGTACTAATTATAGAGCTGGTACTAGCATATTATTTAAAAAAAGAAAATTATTAATTTGTTAATTATTTATTATATATAATATTATATAATATATTATATATTTAATATTATAAATTATTGCCTATTTAATATTATACGTTATTATCTATTTAATATTTTATATTATTATTATATTTTAATATTATAAATTAATTTGTATTAAATTATTAATTAAAGATTAAGTTATATTTATATAGTTATTTATTAATTTATGATTAAAAATATATAAAAATTACAAGTCATGTAGACAAAGGCATTGACACATGGCATTCTATCGCAATATGGCAAGTAGATATATACTTTGATAGATAAAGTTGTGATCAATTAGCATTTAGTTATGCAATAAAACTATCACATGTGCATGCGAAATAGAATAATGCAGTGACTACCATAAAAGCTTCAAAATGGGTGGATGAAGGTATGTTAAACACTCAATGCTAGAACAGACAATATTTTTCTTTTCCCAATTTTTTTGATCACAAGACAACTCCAACTATGCGCTATTTCAATGGAGATTTTTGAAATATTTTCCAATGTGTCTACTATGCTTTCAAGAGTGTGCAAGAATCACAATGGCATAGATTTTGGATATGTAATGATTATGTTAATTTAATTTGTTTTAAATAAACTATGTGAAGAATCTTTATAGAAGGTACTAGTATTTGGATAATTCATTACAATATATGTGAAATGAAGAAAATGTTGGGCCTTAGAAATTTGACTCTAGGGTTTTAGGCACTTTTCCTCATTTCATTTAAAATGTTGTGATAGTGGGGGTTTGATGGGTTTGGACAAGATATAGGACTAAACTACAACCTGAAAAGTGAGTCAACCTGACCTTGACCAAATTTGGAATGGATTTTAGAAATGCAACAATTTAATTAGGCTAATGATGCAAGTTACTATTTAGATGCAAATATAACAAATCTAGACTGTCATAGACAAATTTAGACTTCAAAAACATACTGAGCAGAGTATTGTGCACCTACAATATGAATTTGGAGCTAATTTTTGAGGACCAAGTCACCTTGGGCGACTATGTCCCAATAGAGGAATTCTAGATTTGATTTCATAGTCTTCTAGAGCCAGATTAGAGCCTTCTTTTCCCAGTTGTCGCACTGTCATATTTTCATTAGGTGTCAAGATAACTAAGTTTCCATTTGTTTTGAAGGTGTAGGGTTTGATTGCAACAATAAACAATTGACCTTCAAACTTCTCCCAATCTTCTTCAAAGATGAAACCTACACATTCAAAGAGAGAGAAAAGGTTGTGCTATATATGGGTTTGCCTTAGTCAAACCTTGTGTTAGTGTTTTCACTTTCACAATGGTAATGCCAATGAAAGAGAACTTAACCTTTTGAGGGATAGAGGATAAATGATAAATGAATGATGAATCAACAATGGACTATAGCTCACCACTCAAAATGGCTTACTTCAAGGACTGAAGTCATACAAATCTCCTCAAGGCTTGATTTTTGGCTTGATTTTCTTGAGGACCTACAAGGGTTAGATTTCACAAACAATATGATAACATGAACATGAACAAAATCACATACACTTTGACATGATGCTTTGATATTGAATTGCTGCAATAAATTTGCTTCTTGACTACTCTTGACTTGCTTGATTTCTTGATAATGCTCTGATTTCTAATAATTTCCAATTAGTTTTCAAATGTTGAAATGACTAGGTATTTATAGGTATTTTATCTAATTTCTCAAAAATTAAATTCTAACAGCTGACAATGGACATTTAAAATTTAAATTATAAAATTCCACATTCGACATCTTCAATTTTGGAGGAAAAATAGGGGGACTAAATCACCTTAGGCTACTAGGTTCTAGCCCTATTTTGTGAGACTTAAGGTGTCGGGGGTAAAATATTAAATGAATGCTTCATTTTTCTACATGCAATTTATTTGGAAAATGTTAAAATGGGCCATGGAATTGACAATTTAAGAAATTAGGTGTACAATTAGGTTGATGCACTTAGGGGGGAGAAAAATATAGTGTGGAATTTTCATGGGTGACAATTTATGATGCTACATTTATCCCCCACTTTATTGGGAGTATGAACTTATGCTCAGACTCACACTAAAGTAGAAAATATATCAAGAGGGGTTTGATTGTCTAAATGTTGAAGAGATAGGATGACAATGAATCTAGGGGGAATGCACAAGCCCCCAAGATTCAAGATCCCATGGTGGACCAACATAAGCACAAAGGTACACACATTTATGTAATGTAACAAAAAATGCAAAGGAAGGGTATGAATATCACAAACTAGCAAGCTATGTTATGCCAAGATCCATACCCAAAAGTGTGTATGACTCACGAACTAACAAAATTTGATATTTTCTAGGTGAACCACAAACAAAAGACACCGCAGGCTAGTGAAGTCTAATATTAACTAGGTGAGCCCCCAAGATGAAATAGCAAAATAGACTAGTGAAGTCTGATATTCACTAGGTGTGTACCCATGTCAACCTGTAGTGTAGGAAAATGCATACCCTTACATTTTCACACTTGTTTGGGGCCGCCTTGCTTTATTTATCCCTATTTATGTCTTACTTGGTCCTATTTTGCATCCACAAGCCTAATGAACTATATCTTTTTATGGCTAATCTTGACAAGCATCAGTGGATAAATGATAATTTAATGATTATGGCTTTGTGTCCCTAATTTTTGGGTCGGGACTAAGATGCCACCTAGGGTGTCTTTATCCCCCAAAGGTCTTGGGACCTTGATTTCAAAAGTTCCTTAAAGTGGCCCCTTTTTGGAGTATGTACCCCAAGTATCATGCCTCGAGACTAAGATGCCACCTAGGGTGTCTTAGTCCCCCTTGAGGTATTTTTGGGATTTAATTTCAAATTCTAGTGAGATTTAGCCTCCTTTAATTAATGATTTCATATTTTGGCTTGGTGTGGTCTAATTTTGGGATATCATTATCTCCCTTTCAATTTGGTGTATCACTTTATGTTTTTCCTTTTCTTTCAGTTTTATTCATTTTAAGTTATCCTTCTCCCTTTTCCTCATAAATTTAGTAGTCTTAGGTGATATACAAACTAGGAGTCGGCCTCATCTAGAGATTTTCTCCAATCATTAGGTTTCCCACAGCCTAGTAGGAGTGTTTCCATTTTTCACCAAAAAGTTGAGTTATGCAACTTAGCAAGGGTACATTTCTGAGAGATAACACTCTAATAATGTAATCTTTTTTGATTTTTTTTATGCACTTGGAATGAAATATAACAAAAGTAAAAATGTACTGTAAACTTTCAACCCCACAAAAGCTCCACTTGATTGAGCTATTAGTGAAATTAGCTAGCAGTACCTACACACAAACATTTACAACATCAAATATAACAATATAGGATACATAAAATTTATGGAAAAAACTAATAAGATAGATTTATTTTTTATAATTTTAAATAAAATATATTAAGTGACAAGGATAGAGAGATAAAAAGGGGGAAAAAACCTACATGCTTGAAAAAAATTTAATATATATAGATAAGATGAAGAGAGAAGTTTGGGGGCTTCTTTAGAGCTTCTAAAGAATGGTTGAGCCCCTATTTGGTCATTTGATCTCTATGGGTAGCATATAGAAGAATAAAGTACTGGTGTGTGATCTTAAACCTACATTCTTTTCAAAATTAAAAATGATGTTAAATAAGTGAATGTGTTAATGTAAAATATTTGGCCTATTGGGATAAACAACCTAGTGTGTGTGGAGAGAAATAAAATGGTGATAATATCTCAATGTGCTAATAGAGGTGTATAGAAATAGAACTTAGCTCGCTAATTTATCAATGGTAAAAAAATATTAATAAATAAAAAATTTAAAGTAGTATCAATTGTTTATAATAATGGTACTTGATTTAGTAGAAGTAAGAGATCATGAAGAAAAGGTTGGATCTATAAGTGTTCTTAATGTAATGGTGGAAATAGGGTGGTCCACCTTTTTAGAGATGAAGCACAAGTGGGGGATGTCCTATTTCGTTATTATTACATTCAAGGAAACCCTAGAGATCTCCAATTAGAGATGGAATGACAGAGAGAGATAGAGAGATCTACTAGAGGTTGTCCTAGGGTATGATTAGAGACTTAAAAAGGGTTCACTACCAATCTAGGGCTTGGAAAGACACATGATATGCAAGATCCAGTTATCAAACCTAATGATATGCAATACTTCACTAAGTGGCCTAGAAATGAATGCAAAATAGGATAGAAAGTTGAGAAACTAGAGAGATGCACTTGGGAATCTATAGCAACTTGAATGATGTCCTGAAATGTTGGAAATACTAAATTTAATGCAGACTGGGTCTCATACACCAGGCTAAGTGATTTAGTCCCAAATTAGGGTTTCTGGGTAGGAACAAAAATCTGGCAAAATCAAGTCTGAAACTCCTAAAAACTGCAACTTTCATTATACTGGGACTCATATGCCAGAATTGGTGTATCAGTCTAGTTTGGCTTTTTCAAAAAATTAGGATTTGAATTTTCTCTTAAATCCGTGCTCTGCGTTCTAAACTTGGTTTTTGGATTTGAATTGCTGAATTTTTCTCTATAGAGGTCTTTCAATGGTCTTGTAGATGATGCGACAACTTTGACAACTTTGAACACTTGACAACTTTTCTCCAATCTTGCTCTTGAATATGTCTTCAACCTAGATCTACAAAACACGCACTAAAGAGAGGGGAAAATGTTGTTTTTCTTGGTCAAACCCCATTTTGGTAATCAAACCTTGGAATGAAATCAAATGTGATAAAGGAAGGATGAATGAACAAAATGTGATGTTGCAACTCACCAAACCCTAGCAATAAAGTGTTGCAAAAATGTATGAAGTGGCTCCAATGGATGTAGATCTTGACTCTTACTTGAATTTTGTAGATCTTGATTTGAATAATTGCTTGAATCATGAAACCCTACATCACAATTGTTATCTCAAAAACAAACATGATGCATGATGACTTTGACATGATGCTTGATACTTGAATAATGCTTCACAATGCTTGATAATCAGCTCTGGAAGGCTCTTGAATTCTCTTGTGAACTCAAATTTTCTATAAGAATGCTTATTCAACTTGTTAGGTGAAAAATGAGTGAAATAACCTTGTATTTATATGTGTTTATGCCAAATTTCCCAAAATTACAACACTACTTGAGCCGACATTAGATTTGGGAGGATAAAATCCCACCAAGAATTTGAATTTAATTTAATTTTGGACCACATGGGACTCATATGCCAGAAGTGGCATATGAATCGCATTAGGCTAGGCTTAGGACACATTTTTAGAGAAATGCTTAGAATGATGCAAAATTAGGATCGGGGCCCCGAAACTTAGGTGGGACTCATATTCCCAAGGTGGCATATGAGTCCTCGATCACTAAATATGGTCCATACAATCCAAAAACACTTGAATCATGATTGGATATTGTTTTATGTCAGGATTATCCTTGAAAAGATGCATTAATTAAGGCTTGTGGATGCAAAATAAGGCATAAAGTAGCCCCATTAATTAATAAAACCCTAAATTAGTGTGAAAGTGTGGTACAAAACTTTACAACACTTTAAATGAGGTAGAATTAGGTCCACTTAGTTCACAAGGGCCCAAGACCTAATGTGAATGTGTTAAACACATTACAACACTAAATCAAGGAAACATATTAGGGAGTACATTTTCCATTATTACACTCAATAACATTGTATGGTGTAATCAAATTGATGTGGAATGTTGTAGATATCAAGTGAGATTATCAATGGTTGAGAAGAGTGAGTGCTAAATTGAGTGATTGTTTTCAAGCATGAGATATTTTGGGAAGATGAAGAGACATCCCCATGAACTAACTATTGGGATTCTTCCAATATCAATTACATTGCGTGAAAACTAAAGGAATGTGGAAAAAATAGAATAAAATAACTATCACACATCTAAAAAGTTAGTGGATGCTAGTTCGTGGTACAAAAGTTTGTGCATTTTCCTAGCATCCAATTACAATAGGAATAAAAAGGAATTAAAATGATACCATGACATAAGACTAACATGAAAAACACATTGAATTTCATATAAATTTTGTATACATATTAAAATAAAAAAGATGATGTTGACAATGTGAGCAAGACAAAGGATAAGATAGGGTTAATGGATATTAAAGCATGCTAGGAGATATGGACACAAAAGATGGCCCAAAAAATTCTATAATAATTGTGGGGTATGTAATTTTCACAATTACACATATATTTCATGTAGATTTTAGACAAGTTATGGTTGTAGCTTGTGCCTTTATAGTTTTATAACTACTTGAAAACCATGTTAAATATTTTTTGACATGTGCAAGTGATGTGATGGACTCAACATTGGTGTATTTTGACTACTATAGAACATGGATACTTGTATGTGACCTATGGGAATTTATTTTGACCATTGGTGATGTGTGAGACCATATTGAAACCTATAAAACAATATAAATTCATGTCTCATTACATTGGTTTTAGGGGTTTTCTCTACACTCATAAGTAGCAAAAGCTAAATTTATTGAATAAGAAACTCTTTTAGTCTCATGGTGACATGTATGGATTGGTTTTTTCATTCATGGGTATGGTTCTATAATAATATTTTATCAAAGGGTATATACAGCCACATATAGACTTGTTGGGACCGGATAACACATCTAGATGAATTCAACGTGTTAAATATGGGATTGGAAAGCATTACTTTCTTTGTTGCATTTCACTTCACTATATTTGCCTATTTTGAATCCCTATGTTGATATGATTTATTGTGGTGGGTACTTATGAATTTCCTTTATTTCCTAGGATTATTGTGCATCACATTTATGTACCAAGGGAGACATTTTGAACTATTATGAATGATAAATGGCAAATTAACTATTGCATTCTCCATGAAGAGTATTTTGCATTAATTTGACACTAGCAAACTATCTAGTATCTTTGTTTTTTTTTTGATAGATTTTCATTTATGAATTACTTGTTATAACTTGATACATGACTTATGTGGATTTATTAATGTTAGTAAATATACACCTTATTTGTACTCATTTAGGCCTAAATTCTAAATTTGATTGAATGGGGTATTTTTTAGAAGATAGTATACCTTGTTTTATGTACTTTGCTAATCTTAGTGAAATTTTCTACTCCTGAAAGGGCATCCTCTCTACTATTGTGAGTTAAGTATGACTAATGTTTAATGTGCTGCATCAAGATGTGTGTGATTTAATTTAACTTAACTTCTATCTTCAAGAACCTTGTGAATTGAATGGAGATAAAATGCTAAGTATACAAGTTTGTTGCACGAAATTGAAGTTGGATGTTGGCTATATTTATTTTTATCATTGTAAGAAATGTGAAAAATATTCTCTATTTGAAAGCTCTTAGAGATATAACATGAAGTGACTTATTTCACAAGAAATATTATAAAGTGTTATCCTACTTTAAGAGTTTATTTTATTTCAACATGTTGAATAATAAAAAACATTTTTAAACTAATAAAGACTTCAGAAATTAAATAATACAATATATAAGAAAATCATAAATTATACATAAGCTGCATATCCTCTCATTGGGAAGTGTAGGAATGTGCTTTCCCTGCGAGTCAAGAAATATTACTATGTTATTTATGGGTATGAAATTTGTGAGCGCCTCGTGTCTAGAATAAAGGGAAGCAATCATTTCCTTCATAAATTCTTGTGCAGATGAATAAAGTAAGATTAGAGAGCAATGAGGATAATAACTAGACGGCTTATGCTCAAGCTTTACGTCATTTCAGAAATGAATGGTATTCTTTGGAGTAAGTTTATTTGAGAATTATTGTCCGTCCTTTTAGTACTTTAAAAAAAAAGGTTTTTGTTTAGTATTTAATTATAAAGATTGTATTATTTATTTATTTATTTTTATTTTAAAAGTTTGGACGTTTAGCAATGATAATTTTGTTTATATTATAATAGTTGAGATTTTTTAAAGTGTTTAATTCTTTTTTATATTAAGAAAAGTTGGAAAACAAATACAATGAAATAAAGAACAGCAGCTCAACAAAGAAATGTCTAAAAATTAGAAGAAGAAATACATAAATTAGTTTCAAGGAAAAACTACTTGAAACAGTTAACAGGCCGATACAGTTCAGCCAAAAACATCAATACAACAGTTAACAAGATACATGACAACATTCTAAAACATAAGAGACCCTTAAAATCTGAACTTGAAAAGTCTTTGAAGATGTCTGGAACAACAAATATCTCCTTCATGCAGCTGCAAAAACTGAAGCTTAATTCTCTTTATATGCCAAAATGCCTACATTTAATTCTCTGCATGCCCAAATATACCTTAGATATAGCACAATCCTTCTCCCACATGGTTTATCCTCAATTGATTTTAAAGGGTACAAAAAATATCCAAATAGATTATTCATTCATTTGGCATTGATCTCTAGCCTACATTATATCCTTATGCTATTAATACACATATTTTATGGCCTAAACATCATTCCTCCCTACCATTGGAATTGATTATTGACCCTCCCATGTTGTGAAACCTATCCTTTTTGCTAAAATATACTTAATGGTCCTTCATTGCTTATGCCCCAATGACCATTACTTTTGTGACCTCTTTTGCTACCAACTATTCCTACAAATATTTTGTTGACTAAACATGGTCATCCAAATTATCCTTTCAAATATTTTCTACCATGATTAATAAGAGCATATTTTCATCCCATGGTATCCTTGGCTTTTCCTAAACTCCATTATGCACCTCCATGATCTGCAACTGGCTCCAAATCCTCTACTCACACACGTAGATTTAACTAATGAATTTTCTTTGTAGATAATACAAATACAAATTAGTAGAACAAAAAAAAATGTTACCATCTCTAACCTCTTATGGCTTCCTTTCATTTATCCACCACTCTTCTACTCTACCAACAACCATTACATTGTAATCCACTGGTAGAGTACTAACGGTCATTCCTAATTGTGTAACCTCTAAATTCACCACATGAACACACACGTAGTGTTCCTTTTCTACATTTACAACCTCAACACACTCTCTCTCTTTACAACTCATAACTAGCATCATCACCCTTGAAGTTGATTCTATCCTAAAACCTTCATAATATCCCTCCTTTTGATAATGCACTTGCTCTCATAACGTCTTGTTCCTTTCTTGTAATTATCTCCATGGTTAAAACTCACATTTTTGTGAGTAACCATTTCCTATATATCGCAACTCCCTATTATTGAAATTGGGTCATTTTTTTACTCTAGATCTTCACTAAAAGTGATAACTTGTAGTAGATACAAGTGCACAATCACCTCCAATTAACCATTCCCATGCCTTTGGTTTGTGCAAAATTTTAAGGCCTAGGATTTTGGTATATTATCATCATTATGATCACATCTATCCCTATTATACTATCAAACATTCCCTAATTTTATTGAGCTCTACCTCACATTGTATATGGGTAACTTAACTCATATATTCACAAGTGGATCTTTGGTTGATGTGGCTTTGTTTGATTGCCCACCATATATATTGTGGATAACTCATATAAGGTGATTCACTTATAACAATTTCATGATGCCATATTTCTTTAAGGACATCATCGGTGGGCCTTGACACTCAAATCATCACGGGTGCATAAATTCATAGGTAGTATACTTCAGACTATTTATAAAATCATTACCCACCATGTGTTTCCTTGGTGATGATTTTAGGACATACCTTATTGAGGTGGTTGCATTCAATTTCAATGGTGTCCCAATGAATGACATGAAACATCCTTTTGGTGTGCCTAAGGAAGTTTTGAATGTGAGAGTTGTCATTTATGTGTTGTGGGTGACATGAAATTCTTTGAGTAGCCAATAATTAAAACTATGTGTAGTGGATAACTACTTTAATCCACCCATCACAATTTCCCATTATGCACTACTATGCCATTTGACTACCTCAATGGGGCTTCAAATTCCTTGTGGCCACTTTCAATTGGGTTGTGATGTATTCTTATTGAGCCAAGCATAACTCATGGCCTAGTCATAGGGTGACTTTTATTCACTTTGTGGTTCTCATTTTATTCTATGGATTGTGATTATTTGTCTCTAGGTTTCCCTTTTGGTGTTAGCCACATCAAGTGTTATATACTTATTAAATCACGCACCCAAGGCACATCTTAACATGATTTCATATCCTCATGGATAAATACAAACTATTTATCACAACCATTATGCTCCAAAATCTCTAAGACCATAAAGATTGTGTATAATTCAAACAAGTTATGGTTGTTTTTCATCCTTATATAGTTTCATAACTACAAACACCATATCAACTATTTTTTGACCTATACCAATAATGTAATGGGTTCAACAAGGGTGCATATTGACTACTACTAAGCATGTACACTTATATGTGGCATGTTGAAATATCTTAACCGTTGGTGATGTGTGAGACAATTTTAAAGCCTATGAAAAATAAAAAGGTGTTCCCTTATACAATAGGTTTAGGATCTTTCTCTACCTTCTTATCCAACAATAGCTAAATCTATCATATATTATTTAATGGTGCCAGGGTATGTGCCGAATTATCATGGGCCAAAAAGTGGCAATATGATGGATATGTGGCTGATGACTATTATTTTACCCAAAATTGATGAAATGAAAAGGGTTTTTAATGGAGATTCTCAGCTTTCCATTGATATAAATTATTATTTACTTTGAATTTAATAAGTAATTATTATTCATTTTCTATTCAAATTACGACTAAATTTCTGATTGATAGGCTGATTAAAAAACATCTATAGCTTTCAAATGATATCACATTTTTTGAATCTAAAACATGTGTCACATTCTATGCTTCACATACTATAGGATTAAAAAATAAAAAATAAACTTCATGAATTTTTAACCAAGTTAAGGTGGTCAGACATACGTGTTTTTATATTTTTTAGAAAGTTGTAATAAAAAATTCATAATTAATTATTTACTTGGAAAAAAATTATAAAAAAATATGCATCACATCGGGGCATGAATTCTCTACTAATATCTAAAATCTTATAAAAAAATATTGTCATTTTATTGTGGTTAGGGTGGTCAAACAGACACCTACTTATTTTTTCCCTGAAATTTAAGTACTGCTACATTGAAATTTCAAATTTTCACCAAATAATTTTATTTTTTTTAAACAAACCTAGTAGTTTAGAAACTACATTCAATTTTCTACAGATTCTATTCTTACATATTTTTAAAATAATATAGATAACTTATTCAAATTTTTACATCAAGTTTCCTAACTCTAATTTTTCTAAATTTTTTACCACTTAAGGGCCTATTTTTTCCATGATGATCCTGTACATGCCCAGCATGGTGATGTTTATGATTTGGTTTGTTAATTCATGGGCATGGTTCTACTCTAGAGGTGGTAATCTTTGTATGTAACTATTGCTTGTGGCTTTTGGAGGACATGTATGTATTATAAATGCCAATAATTAATCAAAGGGCATTGAAGGCTACATATACACTTGTAAGGGCCTAATTTATTGTCTAGATGCATTCAATGTATCGTATATGGGGTTTGTAGGCATTCATTTCTTTTTTTCATGCATTTTTACTATGTTTTCTCTATTTTGGATCCCTATGTTGATATTATGTATGTTAGTGGGCTCTCATTCATTTCCATTATTTCTTGGAATCATTGTGTATCACATCTATGTACTAAGGAAGATGTTTTCAGCTATTACAAATGATAAGTGACATAGAAACTAATGCATTCTCCTTGAGGGGTATTGCATATTAATTTGGAATATGATAATTGTCTTTTGTTATTCTCTTGGAATCTATTTCCATTTATGGATTGCCTATTGTAACTTGCTACAAGAACCATGTGAGTTTATTGATGGAATTGAATATATAAATTATTTGTACTTGCAAGTCTAGTATCTAAATTTGATTGACTTGAGAATTTCGTAGAAGATCCTTTCCCTCATTTAATATATCTATTTGTTGATTCTATGGTGATTTTCTACTCTTGCAAGTGTGTCATGTCTCTACTATTATGAGATGATTATTATAGATATTCAATGTGCAACATCAAGATGTGTGTGATCTAATTTGATTGAACATCTATGTCCAAGAGCCATGTGTGTTGGATGTAGAGAAAATGCTATATATGTAGGCTTATTGCATGAAGTTGAAGTTGAAGTTAGATGTTGGTTATATATATTCACATCATTGTAAGGGATGCACGAGGAGTATGCCATGTATTTAGGATCTCTTGGAGATATAGTGCCAAGTGGTAGCTTATTCCATAAGAAATATTGTAATGTGTTACCTTACCTAACTTCAAGCATTTATTCTATTTCATCATATATTGAATATTAAGACATCTTGACCCACCAATATCTATTATGTTATATAATTTCTCTTCTATATTATCTTATTACCATTATTATATATAAATATTATCGTAATTGCTTATATATAAATCAAATTTGAATGAAAAAAATTATATTAAAAATTTATTAATCGAAACTTGTGAAATTAAATAATACAATATATAAGAAAACCATAAATAAAGAAGCATATCCTCTCACTAAAAAACAATAAATATCTAAATGAAGACAACTTAAGGAGTGAGATGGGAAGCCATCATTTCCTTCATAAAATGTTTGGGATTGGGAAGTGGGACAAGAATAAACATGTTATAGAAAGTAAGATGAGGATAATTAAACTCTTTCTTTACGTCACTTCTCAAACAAATCGAGAATAGTATTGTCTTTATCTTTGGATTAAGTTATTTGAGAATCATTGTCCATCTTTTCCTAGTTTTTTAAAAGAGGTATGTGTTTAGCGTTTACTTACGAGGATTATATTATGTAACCATTGTTATTTTTTCACTTTAAAAAAGGTTTATGTTTAATTGTGATAATTTTGTTTATCCTTTCAAAAAAATTGTGTTTAATTATGAGATTATTTGTAAATCATTATTTATTTTTATAATCTTTTTATAATACATGTGTTTAATTACGAGGTTAAATGGGAATCACACTTTTTTCTTTTACAATTTCTTTTTTCAAAAATATTTGTATTTATTGATGAAAGTTATGTTTAAATTACATTATTGGGAATCCTAACTTCTTTTTTTTACATCTTTCTTTATGAAAATGACTTGTTTTTAATTATAAAGATTGTCTTTAACTATAACATTTTGGAATCTTAATCATTTCTTTCTCACTTTCTTTGTGAAAAAAATTGGGTTTACTTATGAAGATTACATTTAGACTATACTATTTGAAAATATATTGTTTTCTTAAATATACTGTGAATTATTTATGGTCAATATCTTCAAATTGTATAATATTATAATATCAATAAACATTCATTCGTATCCACATTTTCTTTAAAAAAAAAAAGGAAAAACACTTCACAGTCTAATGGAACATTTTTTTCAGATCTTCAAATTATAATATTATAATATTAATAAACATTCATTCCAAAAACAAAGCATTCATCCTTATCCTTGTGCCTTTAACATTTTCTTTAAAAAAGTCCCCCATGACACTCGTTTTGTATTTGAAAAAAATTATTGGTAAATGATTTTACTTTATTAGTAAAGTTAAGTAGTTAATAGAGAACATATTAAGATTAAATTATTAATTCATCTTATAATGATATTGTAAGATATTCTTTAATAAAAGGTGAAAAGGCTTCACTATAAAGTTTGTTGAAAGATTAAGTGGCGAGAGTCATCATCAACTTATTTTTAATTATTTTTTATTAACATTTCTAATACATATTTTATATGTAAAAATAATATTTATTATTTATTTGTATTTCTATATGAAATTTTTTATATTTATGAGACATAATAAAGAAATGTTATTTTTTAAAGAATTTGAGTTTTTATTAATTATTATATATGTTGATATTATAAAAGAGAATGTAAGAAATAGGAAGTTTTGATGTATGTAATTAAGTGATTAAGCTAAGTCAATTAAACAGGTTGTGACATCCTTTCCCCCTAAGGATATTCATGTCCCAATGACTATATAATATAAATTTGATCATCACATTGTCCACTATTCAAAATCAACTCTATTCTACATCATTAAGAAAATATGAAAGATTCATACCTTTGCTTGTCATACCTTTGTAGCTTGATTAATTATCTAAGTTGCCTTGAAGTTCTTGACAATGCATCTAACATGATCTTTAGGCCTAATCACCAATTAAACTCTTGCACTAGTATTAGCTTACCACAAAATATTAAATATCTTATGAAAATCTCAAGGAGTAGATCATTTTAACATTCAACATGATTGATAGGATGAGGGTTGGATTGAATCATTCACTGACTCAATGCTTTGGGTCTCACTTTCGATAACCCCTGGAGTTGCTGCCTCCACCAAACCTATAGGTTCCCAAAACAATTTGGCACCCCTGGTCTTTGCTTCCAACCCTGCTATAAATATTCCAAAACATTCATTAAGCCTGAATCAAGCATTTCTTGATGCTTCTTTTCCTCTCTGCTCTAACTAGCCCTTAATCAACTAAAGACCAGTCAATCTTCCATTCTTCCCAACCTTGTTGCAGGGGTGTGAATTAGTGTAGTTGTCTTAAAAATCACAGCCAATAGTCTAGGAAAAATTCTTGTCCTTGCACAACCACTCTTTCCTCTATTGCTGCCTCAAAACCCTAGGGTTTTAGGAGGGTTTGTAGCGATAAGCCTTATTTAGCCTTTTAACTGGGATTTGAGGTTATTTCACCTTTCAACTCTATGGATACCCAAGCAAAAAGAAAACACCTTGGCTCAAATATGGAGCACTCCAATATTTTCATGAATTCTAACCCTTTCTGCCATAAACAGGGTTAATGCTGATTTTAAGGTATCTTATGGCTTTCAAGCCTTTCCTTGGACACTCAGAGATCTGCCCTCATCCTCCTGCCATCAGATGAAAATGTTAAAGACTCAAACCTCCTACCATACCCTTAAGAAGGTCCCTGCAATCTGCATCTACCACGCACTGAAAAGATTTTATCACCCCTGTGTTGGGACTGCACAAAAGTTTTATCTAATCCTAACCGGGCATTGATTGCTCGCCTAGGAACTAGACTTTTTGCATGTCTTTTAAATACCTACAGATTCCTACGCCTATTCTATGTACAGTAGTGGATTCTAGCTCCATTTCCAATGAACTCGTGCTAAGTACAAAGGCAATGTAGCTAAAACTCCATTGTTCTTTCTTTTACCAGTCAAAACTAAAATTTAAGGAAAGATACAGTAATTACTAACTCTGTAGTCAAGATAACACAGTTCCTACGCCAATACAATTTTTTAAAACAACCACATTATGTGCTAAACAATTAAAGATTAATATTCAATACATAAACTTGCAGAACGCAATAAAGAAACAGGAAAACTGGTAAAAGCACGCTAAAACTGATGATTTTTTTTTATTCTCCAGAAACTGCCATCATCAAAAGACCACTAATCTGCTCAAAATGTCAGGATCCTTCTTCCCAAACCGAAAAAAATCAGTTAGGTTAAAAATTCGAGCTCAAAAGTGGCCAAAAAACCCGCGTTTGAAAACACACTGTGTTTTCGAATTTCAACCAAAAACTAAGGAAACGCCTACAAAACGAGTTCCCAAATTATTTTAAGTTTAGATAAGCTCTAAAAATGTCCCCTTACACATCCTAAAATGAATTAGGACCTTGCACAACAAAAAGGAAATTATTTAAAAGCAAAACATCAAAATAGCTTATTTTTAAGGTAGGTGCTCCTGCACCATTCTCCCCCTCTCAGCACAAAGACGAAGAACTGGAAGGTGGTATCAGTTCCAGGTCAATGCCAAGCTTCTTTAATTGATCCTCTTGTACCCATGTAGCCTCTGAGTCAGGTTTTCTCTTCAACTTGATAAGGTGCTCCATATATACCTTATTCCTTGTTGACTTTTTCACCCTAGACTCCAAGACCTTCTCTGCCTGAGCTTTCTCTTGACTTGGAAGGGGTATATTACTGATATCCTGAAATATTTCCTGACTGTTCTGAAAGTCATCATTGACTGTACCCTTGTACCTGATCAAATCAGCAACATTGAAGACTAGAGATATGCCCAAATCCGATGGAAGTTCCACCTTGTATGCATTCTTTCCATACTTAGCTATCACCTTGCATGGTCCTACCCATTTCATTTGCAACTTAGTGGACATCCCCTTCTGCAATCTGGATTTTTTGAGGTGAACCATCACATAATCACCCACCTAAAACTGCACATCTCTTCTTCTCTCATCAACTTTGTTCTTCAACTTTTGCGTTGCTGTTGTGATTGTTTTCTTAACCTGCTCATGAATCTCCTTCATGGTTTGAGTGAAGTCTTCTGCATGTCCACTCCTATTCTCCATTGTTCCCAGGTCTCTGAGCTCACAAACTCCTCTTGGAAGCATCCCATACACAACTTCAAATGGGCTTTTTCCTGTAGTTCTGTTCACACTATCATTGTATGCATATTCAACTTGGGAAATCACCATATCCTAGGTCTACCCATATTCCTTTGTCAAGCACCTCAATAGGTTACCTAACACTCTGTTAACCACCTTGGTTTGACCATCGGTCTGAGGATGGTAAGCTGATCCAAATGATAAATTAGTTCCCAATCTGCTCCATAGTGTTTTCCAGAAATGACTCACGAATTTTACATCCCTATCGGAGACAATGCTCAATGGCAATCCATGGATTCTCACAACTTCCCTGAAAAATAGATGGGCAATATAGCTTGCATCGTGTGTGGTCTTGCAAGGAATAAAGTGACTCATCTTGCTAAATCTGTCCACAACTACAAAAACACTATCAAAACCATATTTAGTCTTGGGAAGACCCACCACAAAATCCATACTCACACACTCCCATGGTCTGTTCAGAATAGGCAAAGGCTGATATAACCCAGCATTGCTAGCTCCCCCTTTTGCTTTCATGCAAACAACACATTGTTCAACATACTTTCTGACATCTCATGCTAACTTAGGCCAATAGTAAAACCTTTGTACCAGCTCTAAAAAATTTGTTAATACCAAAATGCCCACTAAGACTGCCATTGTGTTTCTCTTGGATCAGATTTTCTCTCATTGATCCTCTTGGGACACATAACAGATTTCCCTTGAATAACAACCCATTTTTCAATGTATACTCAGCATATTGACTATGAAAATGATTTGCAAATTCTGAACATACCTTGTAGGCTTCAGAAAAGTCTTCGTCATCACCATAGAGATCCTTAAAACTTTCCAATCCTATGCTTTTCAACTGTATCTCTTGGACTGTCAACATCCTCCTGCTTAATGCATCTGCCACTTTGTTTTGTTGTCCCTTCTTGTGCTTAATGGTAAATGTGAAAGCTTGAATGTACTCCATCCACTTCAAGTTCCTATTGCTTAACTTCTCCTGGGTATTGATATAACTGAGTGCTTGGTTATCCGCGAAGACCACAAACTCTTTGGGTAGCAAATAATGTCTCCATTTCCTAAGGGACTGCACTAAAGCATAGAGTTCCAAATCATAGGTGGAGTATTTTTGTTTAGCTTCATTGAGTTTTTCACTAAAGAAGGCTACAGGCCTACCTTCTTGGCTAAGGACTCCTCCTATTGCTACTCCACTTGCATCACACTCAACTATAAACAATTTATCAAAACTAGGCAATAACAGGATAGGTTGTGTTGCCACTTCTTTTTTCAGCTTTTCAAACCCTTTATCAGCTTCTAAAGTCCACTTAAACTTTGTTTTCTGACCACCCTTGATTGTATCTAACACTGGTGCACATATACCAATAAAATTCCTTATAAACTTCCTATAAAACTGAGCCAAACCATGAAAACTTCTTACCTCAGTTGCTGTGGTTGGTGTAGGCCAGTTTAGGATAGCTTCCACCTTACTTGGATCCATCTTCAGCGTTCCTTAAGATACCACAAAGCCTAGATACACAAGCTCTTGTTTGAAGAACTCACACTTCTCAAGGTTGATTGCCAACTGTTCTTCTTGCAACCTTTTGAGTACCATCTCTACATGCTTCAAATGTTCTTCTGCTGTCTTACTAAAAATTAGTATGTCATCCAAGTAGACTACCACAAAAATCCCTGTGAAATCTTTAAGCACCTCATTCATTAGTCTCATGAATGTGCTAGGGGCATTCGAGAGGCCAAATGGCATCACTTTCCACTCATATAAACCATCATTGGTCTTAAAAGTTGTCTTCCACTCATCACCTTCCTTAATTCTGATTTGGTGATACCCACTCTTAAGATCTAGCTTAGTATAGAATTTTGCACCTCCAAGGCAATCCAATAAATCTTCAAACCTAGGTATTGGAAATCTATACCTAATTGTGATTCTATTTATTGCTCTAGAATCAGTACAAAGTCTCCATTTACCTCCTTTTTTAGTTGCCAAAACAACTGGGACTGCACATGGGCTGATGCTCTTTTGAATTAGACCTTGATTCAGCAACTCTTCCACTTGTCTAGCCACCTCTTTGTTCTGCTCAGGGGTCAATTTGTATGCTGCTTTGTTAAGAAATGAGGCTCCAGGTATGAAGTTAATCTGATGACTTATTGCTCTCTTGGGTGGTAGAGTTGATGGTGTTCCATCACTCACTATGCTCTTGTATTTGTCAAGCAAGTTCTGGACTGCTGCTGGTAACACTGCCCTTTCAGCCTTTTCCTCTTCTTTGGGCTGCATCATAATCACATACCCTTCATTCCCTTGGTGTAGGTCCTTGATGAACTCTTTACCACTGCTCAACATGATATTAGGAACCTTGGACTGCCCTTCATCTTCCTCAATCAATGATTGCAGCTTGAAGGTTTTTCCATCCTTTGTGAACTCAATGGTGTTCTCCTTTCCATGATATATAGCACCTCTATCATATTGCCATGGCCTACCAAGAAGAAGATGGCATGCATCCATGGGCAGTACATCACAAATCAGCTTGTCTTTGTAGCCTCCAATCGAAAATTCCACTGTAACCTGCTCATTCACTAAGACACTCTGCCCTTTATTCAGCCATGTGACTTTGTAGGGATTGGCATGAGGTACCTTCTACAATTTTAACTTATTTACTACCTCCTCAGATATTATATTGTCCATAGAACCAGAATCTACAATAACCTTACATACCTTTCCAAGTATTTTGCACCTTGCTTGAAACAAAGCTCTCCTTTGCTTGGGTTCTTCCTTGACCGGTTGTCTGATCAGTACTCTATTAAACATCAGATTTTCACCTACTTCTAATTCAATATGACTGATCTTAGGTGTCTTTACACTCACGGTGTCCTCTTGTGCATAAGCTACTCTTTTCTCATTGCTAGATGAAGCTTTCTCTGGGCATCTATAAGCTGGATGGCCTAGCTGAGTGTAGTTATAACACTTCATGGTGGCAAAGTAGGAGTTACTTCTACCTGCTCCTCTACCTCTGTTTGAACCTCCTTGAGGTTCTCTTCCTCTATTAAAACCTCCTCTTGATGAAGTTTCACCTCCATGCTCAGTAAGATTTGATTCTCCTTGGCTTCTTTGGTCACCACCTCTTCCTTGGTAACCTCCACGCTGTCCTTTTTGATCTCTGCCTCTTCCTCTACCCTTAGAGGACTGATCATGCTTCCTTTTGTTCCTCTCTTCAATCTTGATAGCTAGCTGATAACATTGGTGGACTGTCTTGGGGTTGAGCAAATCCATCTCTTCCTATATATTCCACTTCAATCCATTGAGGTATCTAGCCACTTTTAGGCTCTCATCTTCTGCCACATTTGATCTCAAACAAAGTTTCTGAAACTCTTCCGTGTAGGTGTTTACATCTTGGTCTTTTTGTCTTAAACTCTGCCTCTTCTTGTGGAGTTGAATTTCATAATCCTCTAGCATATAGGATTCTTTCATTTTAGCAACCATTCCTTTCCAGGTTGATATAGGCTGCTTACCTTGTTTCTCCCTTTCAATTTGAATAAACTTCCACCAAGTTAACGTTGATCCTCTCAACCTTGACTTTGCAACCTTCACCTTATGTGCTTCTGTAACTCCATCACATTTGAAGTGGTTCTCCATTCCTTCTATCCAGTCCATGACTAAGTCAGGTTCCATATTTCCACTAAATAGTGGCACTCCTTCAAGTGATTTTCCACTCAAAGCTTTTAATTCCTTCAAGAAAGGCTCCTCCTTCAAGACGGGGTCAAGTTCAGGGGTCTCATCTTCCTCTGCAACCTCTTCTTCTTTCGGAATTCTTCTTTCAAGCTGTGCACTCCTCACTGCTGCCTCAAGTTGAGCTATTCTTTCCCTCAACTGCTTATTGTCTTCTTCCTTCTCTTCAACCATCTTTTCCAGTTCTGCATTGGTCACCATGGTGGAAGTATCACTTGATTCTATGTCTGACATGCAAGATTCCTTTCCCAAATCTTTAGCTGGGCTCTAATACCAATCTGATAGGACGAGGGTTGGATTGAATCATTCACTGACTCAATGCTCTGGGTCTCACTTTCGATAACCCTTGGAGTTGCTGCCTCCACCAAACCTATAGGTTCCCAAAACAATTTGGCACCCCTGGTCTTTGCTGCCAACCCTGCTATCAATATTCCAAAACGTTCATTAAGCCTGAATCAAGCATTTCTTGATGCTTCTTTTCCTCTCTGCTCTAACTAGCCCTTAATCAACTAAAGACCAGTCAATCTTCCATTCTTCCCAACCTTGTTGCAGGGGTGTGAATTAGTGTAGTTGTCTTAAAAATCATAGCCAATAGTCTAGGAAAAATTCTTGTCCTTGCACAACCACTCTTTCCTCTATTGCTGCCTCAAAACCCTAGGGTTTTAGGAGGGTTTGTAGCGATAAGCCCTATTTGGCCTTTTAACTGGGATTTGAGGTTATTTCACCTTTCAACTCTATGGATACCCAAGCAAAAAGAAAACACCTTGGCTCAAATATGGAGCACTCCAATATTTTCATGAATTATGACCCTCTCTGCCATAAACAGGGTTAATGCTGATTTTAAGGTATCTTATGGCTTTCAAGCCTTTCCTTGGACACTCAGAGATCTTCCCCCATCCTCCTGCCATCAGATGAAAATGTTAAAGACTCAAACCTCCTACCAGACCCTTAAGAAGTTCCCTGCAATCTGCATCTACCACGCACTGAAAAGATTTTATCACCCTTGCGTTGGGACTGCACAAAAGTTTTATCTAATCCTAACCGGGCATTGATTGCTCGCCTAGGAACTAGACTTTTTGCATGTATTTTAAATACCTACAGATTCCTATGCCTATTCTATGTACAGCAGTGGAGTCTAGCTCCATTTCCAATGAACTCGTGCTGAGTACAAAGGCAATGCAGCTAAAACTCCATTGTTCTTTCTTTTACCAGTCAAAACTAAAATTTAATGAAAGATACAGTAATTACTAACTCTGCAGTGAAGATAACATAGTTCCTACGCCAATACAATGTTTTAAAACAACCACATTATGTGCTAAATAATTAAAGATTAATAGTCAATACATAAACTTGCAGAACGCAATAAAGAAACAGGAATACTGGTAAAAGCACGCTAAAACTGATGATTTTCTTTTATTCCCCAGAAACTGCCATCATCAAAAGACCACTAATCTGCTCAAAATGTCGGGCTCCTTCTTCCCAAACCGAAAAAAATCAGTTAGGTTAAAAATTCGAGCTCAAAAGTGTCCAAAAAACTCGCGTTTGAAAACACACTATGTTTTCGAATTTCAGCCAAAAACTAAGGAAGCGCCTACAAAACGAGTTCCCAAATTATTTTAAGTTTAGATAAGCTCTAAAAAGGTCCCCTTACACATCCTAAAAGGAATTAGGACCTTGCACAACAAAAAGGAAATTATTTTAAAGTAAAACATCAAAATAGCTTATTTTTAAGGTAGGTGCTCCTATACCAATGATTGTATACAAATAAATTACATTAAAATTTCAATTATCTCTCTTTCAAATAATGCAGTTGAAAGTATCATGAAGATATATCACAACTTGATCATATATCATTCATAAATACATGTACTCCCAATCTAAGTTATTTATAATAACCTTAGATAGTATTACTCAAACGCAACTAGAGAGTAAGCCACACATTAATATACTACACTCTTTTATATCATGTAAATGAAACTCATAAGATTCTACATAAATTCAAATTTTGAAATCAAAAGAAAGAATGGAATTTACCATAATAATATGCATTCCCTTAATAAATGTGTAATGGTGGAACCCAGGCATGAAAAGACAAAATTATTTTTTTTAAAGGTACCTTAAAATGGTACATTGGCCCATTTGTTCTCCAAATATTTTTGAAAACTATGGTGGGACCCATTTGAAAACTATGGTGGGACCTAGGCTAAGGGAATTGCATTCAACCTATATCTTACTAAGGAACACTAGCCTCCTCTAATTTCCCCAAAAGCAAAAAAAAAAAAAAACAAGCCAACAAATATGTTTGTTGTCAACAAGGGAAGAGCTTTAAACAAGCAAGATAACACCTAGCACTAAGGAAAACAACCTCATCTCCACATAGCAAGGGAGAAAGAGGAGATGGTAATAAAACAAGAGGGGAGTGAATACAAAGGGAGGCTACTTGGAAAAGGAGGAGGGGGAGAAATGAAAGGGGCTACACATAGGTGGCAAGAGTAAAAGATTTTTTCAAATATTGGTTCAAAGGTATGAATAAATTGTTAAGTTTCCCTTAATATCATGTTGGTTGTATGTTGGTGAATTCCACATTTTAGTATGGGCAGTCTAAACTCTCTCTAGTAGGTGTTATTTGTGGAAAAATCAAGTCAGCTATAGCTACTCAGAATTTGGAATGACTGATTATGAACACTTTAGTTTGTGTAAGAGAAAATATAATCTCTTCTATTACAAACAACATTGGGTTGAGCTATAAACATGGATTTTTAATTTCTAGCCCTTTAATTGTTGCAACATAAAGCCACAAAGTGGCATATAATTCTAATTTGTCAAAGTCAATAGAATACCAAGCAAACCATGGAAATTGTCTAACAAAACAGGGCATTTTTTTATGCATTATATAACCACTATAAAGTAATTAAAATCTACTTTTAAATATCAAACATATGCATGACTATTTCAAAATTTGCATGCCTATTCAAGGGCAATATAATCAGCAAATAATGATAAATTTGAGCAGCCACAAAGTGGCTTAAAAATCTATCTTCATAAAGTATTTGGAACAACATTAAAAACTCATTGCATTTAAAAGAGCTGACCCATTCAATGAGTGACTCAATAAAACTTGCTAAGAGTTTTACTAGCCAAAGATTAGGGTAGAGTAAATGCCTCTTCTTAAGGCAATTCTATCAACCCAATTGAGTAAGTATGAGTAGCTATTTCAAACTAATTATTTTTTTAAAAGCTTTTTAAAGCCACAATCCAATGTGGCTAAGTGGAGGGCTATGGGTAGTTTTGAGATGTTTCCAAATAATGTTTAAATCAACCACAATGTGGCATGTAAATGAAGTCTTTCAAACTTTGTAAGCTGCAATCTTAGTTGGAGGAAGTTATTATTGATCATAGCTATAGTATGGACTAGTTGTGCCTCTTTAAGAGGTAGTTTCAAAACAGAATTATAGTTGTGCAAGAAATAAATATGGTGCCACTCACCTCAGTAGTTTAGGTTGTTTATGGGCACGTGGAAGGTACTTCATCAGCCTCTGTTTTCACCCAACGGCAGACCTGCCTAGCCAGAGGTGAACCTGCCCTCCAGGGGCAGACCTAACCTTTTCTAGGGGTAGACTTGCTCAGCCAGGGGCGGACCTGCCCAACCAAGGGTGGAACTGACCTCTGAACCAGCCCTTTTAAGCCCATTTTGACCAATTTTGACCAATTTTTGTCTGACGGGTGGACTTTCCCTCTCGACAAGTGGACCTTACCTCCTGACAGGTGGACCTACCCTCCAAGGGAAAACTTGACCTTTGAACTAGCACTTTTCAGCTTGTTTTGACCAATTTTGTCCAACTTTCATCTGATAGGGGGACCTGCCCTCTAAGGGCGGACTTGACCTTTGAACTAGCACTTTTCAGCTTGTTTTGACCAATTTTGACCAAATTTTGTCCAACAAGCAGACCTTCCCTCGCGATAGGCGAAGCTGCCCTCGACAGGAAGACTTGCTCTCCTAACAGGCGGACCCCCCCTCCATAGGCAGACCTACCCTCTAGACAAGCAGACCTGACCTCTAGGGGTGGACCTGACCCTTGACCAGTCATTTGCATCATATGTTTCATCATTCCACCCTTCATTCAGTCATTTCGAGCACCTATTTGCCTACCATCAACAGTTTTCTAACAGTCATCATTTCATCACCAAAATCACATAAGTCCTACTTAAAACATCATTAGAGTCCATATCCATCATTGGATCATCCACCCCAATCAACTAGACTTTGTTTCAAGAGTTTTGATTTTTATGCCGAAACTTTCAGAGGCCATAACTTTTGACTCAGGTGTTCATTTGAGTTGAAATTTTATGGGTGGTTGCATTAGGAGGTGGCATGTGGATTCCCAACTAATTGTTGGACCCCATTTTACCACATTTTTGGGGCCTCAAACTTTCATCTTGACCCTCAAAATCACAATTTAATGTTTTTTTTTTAGTTTTTGAAAAAAAAAAATCGTTAATAACTCGGAATGCATGTCTCAAATCTGGGATGTTAGTTGGAAATTCATCCTATCTTATTTTTGGGTATTTCTTGGGAAAAAACTGGACTCTCAAAAGTATGTCCGTGAAGTTTCCTAAAATGGAAAAAATTGACAATTTTTGAAAATTGCCAAATCTGGAAAGATCTAATTGTCAACACCTTACGTCCTTTAAACCATGAAACTAGGTATAGAATCAATCTCATCACATCCTCCAATCATTTTAGGCTTCAATCCAATCCTAATATGAGCTTTAATCTAATCCCAATCTGAGCTTAACCAAAACCCTAATCTGAGCTTTAGTACATCTACAGTCAAGGTATTTGGATATCGAAACAAATCTTAAGATCCCTCTCTCCATCTTCTTCAACTTCATCCTATTCATCCACTCCATGAGTTATTCTCCCAATCTAAGCATTCATTCATTCAATTCTGATCAATCGTTTACTCATTTCAACCTTTCATCCATCCATTTTGAATATTCTTTTTGCCATTCTAATCATTCATTTACTCATTCTGAGTAAACATTCATCTATTTCGAACCTTCGTCTATCATCTCAAACTCTCATTTACTCATTCTGATCATCTATTTAATCGTTCCGAGTAAACATTCATCCATTTCACACCTTCATCTATCATTTCGAACTCTTGTTCTATCATTCCTATCATCCATTCACTCATTTTGAGTAAACGTCCATCCATTATGAACCTTCTTCTATCATTTTGAGCTCTTGTTCACCTATTTCAATCAATCATCTACTCATTCCGAGTAATCTATCATTCATTCCGATCAATTGTTTACTTGTTCCAAGTAATATTTCATCTATTCCAAACCTTCATCTTCTCATTCAAAGAATCATTCATCCATTGTGAGCAGTCGTTTACTCATTCTAAGTAGTTGTTTGTCCATTATGATCAATCATTTACTCATCTTGAGTATTTGTCCATCCATTTTCATCATCCATTTCTCTAATTAAATCATCATTTTCTCCATCCAAATCCCCTAAACTTTGTCTCGAGTTATTATCCAAATTGACCTAAGTGTCTGATATGATCGTCATCATCAACATCTACTTAGGATTGTCATCCATCCTAAAAGTTAATCATTATCATCGGCCCAATCAATCCATTTTCAATCTCAAAGTGGATTCGGTGCCGCAATTGTCCTTTTATCCTTTAATCTGATCAATCAACATCCTAAGTCACCTAGGATAATATCTGAACAAGGTTTTCCAATCCCTGTCGTCATCCTATCTAATCCATCAGTCAATCTTATCAATCATCGATCGATCTTATCCAATCCAATCACATCCCTATCCAATCACATTCAACCCAATCAATCTACTTCCATCTTGAATTAGATTCAGTGTCATAATCATCCTTTGATAATCCAATCCAATCGTCAGAATCAATCCCATCACTTCATCCAATCATCCTAATCTAAGATTTAATCCAATCCCGATCTAAGCTTAACCTAAATCCTTATTTGAGCTTTAGTCCATTCCCATCCCAAATATTTGATCCATCCTCTTTATCCTTTCATCATCATGAATCCTTAGCCTCCATCAATAGTAGTCAAGGGAAACCCTAATTACATCAACAACAATAACGAAATTCTTGTTGATCAAGAGGTATACGACATGGATCCCCTCGACACTATCATTGCTAGAAAGCCTTCTCCACCCGCTTTCCAAAATCCAATCACCCCTTCGATTTATCCCATTATGTCTTCATCCATGCCTAAACATGCTCCTTATGCTACCTTTGACAAGGGATATCCATCATATCCATCATATCCTTCATCTACATCATCCTCTTATCCAACACTCACATCCTCTTATCCTAGTCTACCATCACAATACCCTTATCCTAATCCCCTGCCCACATCCTCCCATCTCAATCCTTCATCCACATATACCCACTACCCTAATCTTCCATACCAATCTGCCCACCCTAATCCTACATTCACACCTTCCTATCCTAATCTAAATGTATCCATATCTTATCCTAATCTGACATCCACATTTCCCTATCTCAATCTGCCATCTCAATCTTCCCATCCTAATCCACTATCCTAATACCTTTATTATAACACACCGCCCATATCCTCTAGCATCGATCCACTATCCATGTCTTCCCATCCTAATTCACCATTCCAATATCCAAATTACCTTAACCCTCCTTCCAATCCTAATCCTCCATCTACTCCTAGTCTTCCATCCAATCCTAATCCTCTATCTACTCCTAGTCTTCGATTAGGATCCAATCCTAATCCTCCATCTACTCCTAGTCTTCAATCCAATCCTGTTCCTCAATCTAATCTTAATCCTCAAATCCATAGCCCTAATCCCCCTCCAATCCATAATCCTTCATCCACTCCTACCACTCCATCTCGGCCTAGAGTATTCAATTTTCTCACTCCAGAATTTCTCCAAGGACTTATAACAAAGAAGACATCTCCCACTCCACACCTTGAATTTGTGGAATCATGTCATCCCAACCCATCATCTATGGTCATTGGTGGCAAGACCCTTCTCCACCCAACACCTGTCATTGATGATACCACCCCTAGCACCACTCAAACTGTCAAAACCATTGCACCCTCTGAATCCACTGAGCCCCCATCTCCTATCATCACATCTACTAAATCCATTGAACACCCTCTTCCTACTCCAAGAGCCATCAAACCCATCAATGACACACAAGTCCAAGCCACTCTTCACACTCCTAGTGATGACACACAAGTCCCATCCATTCCTTGTATTATCAAAATCCATTCCCTTGAGCTTCATGAATCCTCCATCCCTCCATCTTCCCCACTTGAAGAGTCCAACCAAGACTCCATTATCATGTCTCCCACACATGATGAGTCATGCCAAGAGCCTGATCCAAAGCATGCCAACATATCCCCTTCTCTAGATGAAGATCCTACCATCCCATCTAGTCCACCTCAAGATCATAGTCCCCCATCCATTCCATTCCATGATCCCCTTATTCAAGATTCCACCGCTCCATCTCCATCTCCATCTCCATCGCATGAGCCCTCTACCACAAATCCAGATCCTCTCATATCCCCTAATCCCTCTCCTGACACCACCCATCCAAATGCTACTATCCCATCATCTCCCTCTCATGATCCCCCATCATCGCCTAAAACTACTATCCCCACACCACTTGCATATCCCCTTGGTACTCTCACATTCTTCCATGGTGTCCTGATCACAAAAGAAAAACACGGCATATATACCATGCATCATCCTCCACCTAATAATGGACTTGCATCATGTTTTCAAAATAACAAAAATCCTATCATGGATCGCATGCTCAAGAAAATGAAATATCAAGGAAAAGATCTAGGCCTTCATGAGCAAGGTATTTTAGAGCCCATCCAAGTCAAAGAACAAATCTACGTGCAAGGTCTTGGACCTATTTCCCAAGACTCACAATCTAAAGATGTTGGTACAACCTCTAGATGTTCTCAATGAGCCTCTTCCAAAAGAAATATAGGCTCTTCCCATCGTTCCACCAGATCATATGCTTCCATCCCCCTCCTTCATCATGTCATCTCAAAACAACCATCCATATTCTTCCTTCATCTGCTCCATCCATTTTGGGTCCTTACATCCCTCCATCCACCATCTCTGATCCTTCATCTACTCCATCCATCTTGGGTCCTTATGTCCCTCTACCCACTATGTTTGTTTTGGACCCTTATATCCCAAAATCACCTTCTCCATCTTGTCCTATTCATCCTTTCATCCATCCAACACCTATCCATGTCACCCATCATAAACATCCCTCTCGCATGTCCCCTAATCGGGATCAACAAAGGCACATACCTACACATTCTTCTTCTACACATAATCCTCATAATCCTACCTCCATCGCTCCACATCATCCATCTCCTCACACCCATCTCATTGCTACTAAAAGCACTTTGGATGTTAAAGAAAAAATGCATAAATCCAAGTATCCACATGAATCTAAAGCTCCCCATGTCCCCTCTAAAAGACATGGTGAAGAGAAGAAAAATCTAAATCCAAATCAAATCCATAGGCCACAGAGGCCCACCAAAGCAAAGATCAAAACCATGTGGATCCCAAAGAAAAAAGATGCAATTCCATCAAATGAAAAATTTGTAACAACAGGGTATGTGTAGGATCATCATGGAAAAAATAGGCCCTTAAGTGGTAAAAAATTTAGAAAAATTAGAGTTAGGCAACTTGAAGATAAAATTTGAATAAGTTATCTATATTATATCAAAAATATGTAATAATATAATATGTTTAAAATTGAATGTAGTTTCTAAACTACTAGGTTTTCTTAAAAAAAAAAAATCTATTTGGTGAAAAATTGAAATTTCAATGCAGTGGTACTTAAATTTTAGGTAAAAAATAAGAAGTAGGTGTCTGTCTGACCACCCTAACCACAATTAAATGATAATATTTTTTTATAAAATATTAGATATAAGTATAGGACTCATGCCCCGATGTGATGCATATTTTTTTGTAATTTTTTTTCATGTAAATAATTAATTATGAATTTTTTATTACAATTTTAAAAAAATATAAAAAATCGTATGTCTGACCACCTTAACTTGGTCAAAACTTCATGAAATTCAATTTTTCTTTTTATATTCCTATATTATGTGAAGCATAGAATGTAATGCAGGTTTTGGATTCAAAAAATGTGATACCATTTGAAAGCTATATATGTTTTTCAATCAGCCTATCAATTAAGACTTTAGTCATAATTTGAATAGAAAATGAATAATAATTAGTTATTAAATTCAAATTAAAACATAATTTATATTTTTTGGAAAGATGAGAATCTCCTTTAAAAACCCTTTTTGTTTCATCAATTTTGGGTGAAAAAATAGTCGCCAACCACACACCCATCATATTGCCACTTTTTGGCCCATCATGATCCTGGACATACCCAAAATCCAACATTGCTCATCCAAAAGCTAATCATTTTCATCCACCCTCTCCTAAATCTGTTTTGGGTCCCTATGTCCTGAAATTCACTATTTCATCTCTTCCATTATCCCCACATTCTCCATCCATTAATCCTCTTATCTTTTCACATCCACCACCACATGTGCCAATGTTGGTCCTAAACACATCTCCCCATCACATATCCACCCCATCATTCCATCCATACACTTTCCAACATCCCATCCATTACCCCACATATCTCCCCCATCAAATCCCTCTAATTCATCCTCTTGCATAATCCATTTCTCTTAATAAGGTTGTACCAACATCCAACCGTCACTTCAAACATGGGCTCTTAATACCTCATATAGAACTTGATGCTTGAGTTCTTCATCCATATCCTTTTTTCATGTCTTCTAAATCCCCTTATCCACATCCCTACCCTTATCCATTTTTATCCCCTTGCTATCCAAAAAAAAAAAAAAATCAAAAAAAAAAATAGTAAAGAGAAATAATAAGTCCAATGGTGAAAACTTGGCAAACAAGAGCCTTGGATAAGTACCATGATGAAAACCTAGCAAACAGGCATCATCCATAAATCCCCATCTGCACTTGGGGGTAGCTTCCTGATATGCATTCCCTCCATCCACTATGCTTCTTGCTATGCTTCCAGCTATGAACCCGTCTTCTTGCTATACATCATTTTCATTCATCCCCTCCATCCTACCTATCTTACACATCTTTTTTGGCATATCTCATTTATCCCAATCCTTCCATCCTTCTTGTGATCTTGATAACAATAGGGGCAAACATATAAACATGTTTTAGACACCTCTTAGCATACATTCCCCTCATCCACACACTATCCTAACCCTCATTCACACTCTTCTACCTTTCCTTATCCACCCGTCATGCTACCTTCAATCTCCCTTCCCTATCCATGCCTCCTATCTTCATCCATCTCACTCCTTTATTTTCTTATCCTTCTCTATTGCATCCCTCATGCCTCCTCGCACAGGACATATATAGAGTGGGGGCATCTATCTTCCTTTGTGATATAGTCCTTGGAGACATCATTCATTCCATTAGAGAAATCCCTTCCATTTCCCTATCCTCATCTCCTTATCATTATATCCATTTCCCCATCCTTATCTTTTATTCCTCCAAACAATCCTTATATCCATCTCCCCATCCTTATCTTCCTACCCTTCCATCATAACATCCCTTTTCATCTATCCATCTGGTAACCTTTTCCTCATCCAAATCCTTATCCCTCTATCCAATCCATCCAAACAATAATTTTCCTCCTCCCATCCTCTATCCTCATCCCATCTTATAATCCTTTTTCATTGGTCTCTAGCTAGTAGCTACTCCCCATGCAACCCAATGCCATCTACCTCATCATCATCACTTATGCTTCTTTTACACATATTTTCAATCTCCTATCCTTTCTCATCATTCATCTATCCATCAAATCATCCTCCCAATTCATTTTTTGATGATTTAGATAACTATCCCATCCCTGAGCTTCATGATCACCATCATCCTATCCAATCCAAGAGGTCTATCTTGTCTCATCGTATTGGTCCCATCATTTTATCCCTTATCTAGGGTTATCCCATCATCCTTTATCCATTGAACTACGTTTCCCCTACACTTTCACGTAGGCAAGGTTGATCATTTGATATGCCCCCAGGGATTTTTCCATCTGCTCCTTTACCATCTATCATCAGTCTTTCTTCTTTTTTCGTCCTGTCATCCTTCAAGGTCTCCATCATGGTCTATCGCCAACCTTTTGTCAAACTATGAGGGCTTTATGCTTCCACGTAGGCAAGGCTAATCTTTGATCGGCCCCCTAGCCCCTAGGTCTTTAGGGTGTGTCAATCTTGTGTCATGTCATCAAGCTATGCTCTTATCTAGTTGGTTCTTAACAAACAAGATCCACTTGTATCAACAGATCCAATCTGTTTCGAATATCCTGCATCATATTGATCTTTCAATTTAGTATCCATCATCGGTCTCAATAGGATGCATCCTTCCTAACAGACCTCATCAATCCCATCCATCCCCTTGATCCTATGGCAAAGAACATTTGATATTGATTGTGATATTTTGATGCTTTTGGCTTTTGTTTATCATTTGAGCTCCATATCATCACTTGTCATGGTCACCTTGATCAATCATATCATGGGGTGCTTTGACTAGTCAACATAGGGGCATATCTTGATCTTTTCTTTGTTGTTGTCTTCTCGGTTGTCCCATGTAGTACCCACTAAGATCCTTGAGGTCTTGTGTTATGTTGGGGAATCCTTGTGTGCTTGTGGTTATCTGGCCTGACCAAGGTCATCGCAACTTTGGGGTGTTCAGATATCCTTCTTGTTTGTTGTGTTTGTTTCATGCATTAGACACTAACCTATCTTGGTCCTCTATACCTTGGTGTGCCATGTGTTATTCTATAGCAAAAATCAGTGCTCCTAAAGATGGAAATTTGTATTTGGATTGCATTCATTTCCATCCTCTCGTCTATCAAAATCCCCCCATCCATTCATCCTTCATCACTCTCCCTTCTTAATCTCCTGCCACCTTTTCATCTTTTATTACCCATCACTTCGCATCATCTTCCTCATATAACCCTTGCATCATCTCCTCCATTTTGAGAGCACACCTGTGTTCTCTTGAACCCACATGTCCTCTCGAGGGGGCATCCTTCATACCTAATTTTCATCATCTTCCTTCCTAGTCAATCCTTTGATGACTGGGGCATCTTTCCCAATCTAACCATTTTCTTCTAGGTTCTATGTTTTAATATTCTTTGAAATGATGCTACTACGTAACACTATCTCAAAGAGGGGAAAAATGTAGACACCTAAATTTGGACACTTAATTTATCAAAATTTATCCCCTTTCATCTAAGCATCCCCTTATTTGCATTAATTAAGTAATATCACTATTATTTAATTAATATTCTTAATTCTGCCAAATCCCTAAGGTATTTAATTAATAAATAAATACCTTATCTCTTTAATCCTCCTTTTCATCAAATGAATTAAATAAATATGAAATTTATTTAATTCCTCACATGTCACATCCTTTTCTTAATCCTAATTATTCTTCTAATTTCATCATTAGGGATGTGCACATGCCTAATCCTTGATTAGGATGTGTCACATTCTCCAACTTTTGCAAGTTGGCCTCTAATCTCTCTTAGCCACCTAACCCTCCTCTAATTCTTTATTAACTAGCCTAATCAACCTCTCAAAGAATTTTTAATTCCTTTTATCCTTCCAAAGAATATTAAATTCATTTTTCTCTTCCCCATGTGATCTTTGACTTGTCACATCAAGTCACATGTGAGCTCTTTCTAATCTCCCACTTGCCTCTAATATGTCATTAATTTGTCTAATTAGGTACTTGCACAACCTCAATCACTTAATTAGGTCAGCCTAATCCCCATGTCATTTATGGAATGTGTCATAAGTCAACCTTATTAAAGGCTTCCTCCTTTTAGAGAAGGCACTCCATTCTCCATGTGAATTTTTAATTCACATTTAATCCCCTAATGCATTTCAAGGAATTTTAAATTCCCTCTCTCATCCCCATGTGGATTTTTGAAGAATTTTTAATTTCTCACATGTCCTCTCACGCACATGGGGACAAGGACCTCCTTTATGATGAGATCTTGTCCCAATCCCAAGGTACTATGTACTACCTCCATGTCATATACTCTCCTTCCAACTCATGTACACATCATCATTTTCAAGCCACTTCACATGCCACATGTCAATATGTGAGGCCTTGTGAGTTCCCAACTCACCATAGCCTTACATCTTGGCCTTGTTGGTTTAATCCCAACCATCCATTTCTCTAGAGAATCCAAAATTCTCTATAAATCCCCCCTCTTTTCTCTCATTTTGAGGAGATCATTATGCTAGCCAACCTCTTGCAAAATTTTCTCTTGAGCCATACTTAGCCAAATTCTTGCATTTGCATCCACTTTTACCCATTTTCCATCCATCTCACAATCCACACTTGCATCTTTTTCCATCAAGGGAGCATACACTACATCAAAGATCGAAGGGCCAACCAAAAGGACAACTCAACAAGGTAAAAGGTTCCATTTTGTTTTGTTAAGTTAAGCATTTTCCCAATCTTGAGGTGTAGGGTGTTTATAGTTGTTGTTTGCACTCTTTTGTTTGTTGCTCTTTTTCTAACAAGTATTTTCTCCCTATCACATTTATATCCATCACATAGAATGTCAAGATATCAAATAAGATGATTGTACATTGTGCTATAAACATTATTATCATTGGTTAGCATTAATAAGTGAATTTATTGGTTGAGCTACATTCTCTTCCATAATTGGTGTATCAAGTAGGAATGTGCTTGAATATATGATGCATGAGCACATAGGCATAGTAGGTCATCAGTGGTTCACATAGTCAATTAGATTCCATCATGTATGTTGGTCTCGCGTTGCTAGATCCTTGTGATGGGTCAGGCTTCTCTAATGGAGTAGCATGGGGAAGCTAACGCTTCGTGGGAGGGTGGATATCACCTCGATGATGCTCTATCTTTCTTCCACTTCTAATTATAGAAGGAAATGGTATAAATTCTATAATGTAGATGATGACATATTGTTTACATTGTAAATGACTTGTATTTTCATTTCCAATATGATAACTTAAAGTTCTTGAGAGGGCATGGTTGTTATAGGTAAATTGGTTGCTTATGTTATCAACCTGCTTTCAAGAGGTTAAGAAGAAGGGATCAAGGAGGTTTGTCTTAAAAAAATTTATTTCAAATTTGGAATCTAGCTTTATTTTGTTATAGGTTACATGGTTCTTATATATCAACATTTACATGCAAACATAGACCATTCATTTTCTAGGAAGAAGAAAAGAGAGAGCATCATCAAGGTGATATCCACCCTACCATGAAGCATTAGCTTCCCCATGCAACTCCCACTTGAGAAGCTCGACCCATCACGAGGATCTAGTAATGTGTGGCCAACAAGCATGATGAAATCTAGGTCACTATGTGAATCACTGATAACCTACCATGCCTATATGCTTATGCATCCTATATCATTACACACATCCATTGGGTACATAAATTATGGAAGAGAAGTATAACTTGACTAAGCAATGCACTTATGATTGGAAATCAATGACAAATAATGTCTATAGCACAAAATGTTTGATCATCTTATCTGATATCTCGACATTCCACAAGATAGATGAAACATTATCCCAAGACAAATCTCATACTAACATTAGTTTCAATACTATAATTCCAAGAAGATAGCCTTCACTAATTAGTTTTCCAATACGACTACTCCATGATTAACACGTTCCCTAAATCTGCTCAATTCTAGGTGATTTAGGAACCAAAAGGTCTTACTTTCTCATTGGTAATTTTGAAATTGTTTTGAAAGAGCATGGATAAATAAGTTAAATTGTTTCATGTGTCATTACGGTTTTGGGTGTGTATTTGCATCTAGTCATAAAATAAATCAAGTTGTGCAGTTATAGTATTGTACATAGACTTGCATCATTATGGAGATTATAGACTCTTTATAGGTTTTAACAGAAAATATTTTAGTTTGTGTTTTATGTTTATATTATTCACTGATATCCATATTTTATTAGTGATTAATTGGGTGGATGTTACATATGATACCATATGTAACAGCATAACCTAACATGTAAGGAATACCAAAAATATTGTTTCACCTACTAATGAAAATTATTGCACAATTGCATAAATGATAAAGTCTAAACAAAACTTATGTGGTTGCATCCATAAGAATGAAAAATTGTAATCATAATAAGGTAACATATACTACTAGATTTGCATAAGATCATAGTACCACATTCATAGTATCAGGGCATGATATATGAAAGTTTTAAAACTGTGATAAAAATCATATACCTCTAACTAGTAACAAAAAAAAGTCATATTCCAAATTTGGAATCAGGCAAGTAAGACAAACCTCCTCCACCCTTCTTTGTAATCTTTTGAAAGCAGGTTGATAACATAAGCAACCGAATTACCTATAGCAACCATATCCTTTCAAACAAATCAAAGATATCTTATTGAAGATGAAAACACAAGTATCTGAGTGAGTCACTTACTCATATAAATAAATATGACACAAAATAAATATCATAACATCATTTGCATTATCAAATCTATACCATTTACTGCATTATCTTGAAATGGAAGGGAGAGAGAGAGAGAGCATCACCAAAACAATTTTTTTTGTGCCACAAAGCCATAAGCTTCCCCATGCTACCCTATGAAGGGAGCCTGTCCCATCACGAAGAGTCTAGCAATCTGTGGTCAACATTTGTGAAAATTGTGCAACTATGGGGTAACTAACACATGCAATCTATTAATACCTCAAGCAAAAATCTAAGCATATGTCCTACCCATGATGTGACACAACTTAATTCTAGCAGTCCTCTCCTATTAGAATTAACCACCTTGGCCAAGCATTTGTTTATTATTTGAACCCTCAGGTCTACCCTGGAAAACACTACACCTTTTCACATGTTCAAATATTTATCACCTTTATGTGTTATTTAGTCCAACATTAGGGCTTATTCTTTTGACTACATTTTCAATTATAATTCCCTCTAACACGATGGATTATGCTATTAGTTTTTTCTCAAAACAAAATTAGCATGGATTTCCTTTTATAGATTTTATATTCAACTAACCCATCTTGATTAAGAAGACTGGTATTATAGGTTATTTTATGCATGAATTCCACTAATTCATCAAGGTGTTGAGATGAATTATATGTTATAACACTAGAGATAAAAAACAATTCAAATGTGGGGCTAAAACAAAATAGAATCATTATCCAACAGAACCCTTAGACTAGAAATTACCAGCATATAATGCAGAATTTTAATCTCAATCTTAACTATAGAATTTAGTGACAGCAATGGCAATAAACTGCAAACATGTTTTAATTTATTCATAGCATAAACTCACTGAACATGTGCTTAATAAATAGCATAAAATATTTGAACATGTGCTTAATAAATAGTATAAAATCACTAAACATGAGAATAAACAACATGAAGCTCATATCATATGTGAATAAATATCATGAAGTTGATGAAGCACTTTCCCATGGTTGTTGTATAGCACTACAACACTCATGTGGAAGTGCTTTCATCATCATTTTTTAATCCAAGTAAACATCAGGATATCAAAACTTTATGCCCAAACACCAACTTTTTTAACACATATTTGTTTCCCCTTGAATTCACCTGGTATTTACAAACCTTGGTTTTGGGTACAACCCCAATTTTTCCTAAGAAGAATATAATCTCATTGCTGGCTCCCTTAGATAATCTAAACATTATTATTTATCAAATACCTATATTTTTGAGCAACTATAATTGTTTCCATTCATCAAAATAAATCACTTAGAACAAATTTTAGATCACAAGGTTTTTGAAATCTGAAATCCATTGTCAGTCAATATGCATGACATTGCATAGAATTAGGAAGAACAGTGCTCAGACACATAGGTAATAAAGTCTGATAATTTTCTCCACTTTTATTAATTCCTAATCATGCTAACTTTGATCTCACTATACTTCACAAGAGCTAATTCATAATCAAGAAAAGATTAAACAGTATCTCATACCTATACATTTAATATTTGCAAAGATCTTTACTCTTTTTCATTGTATACAACCCCCTTCCATGATCTTTACTCTTTTTCACTATATACAGCCCCCTTCCATTTCCTTCTACCCTCTTTTTCCAAAAGCCCCTTGAATGCCTAAGAGACCTCTTCTACTTGTTTTATCATCTCCCAAACTGCCCTCCTTGCTACGTGGGGATAAGGCAATTTTCTAATGTGCAAGGTGTTCAATTTATTTTACAAAACTTTATCACTGTTGACAACTGGTTGCAAACTCATGTGTTGTCACCTTTTTTTTTATTGTATTTTATTTTGTTCCCTTCTGTAATGATGTAAAATAGAGTGATTTTGAGTACTTGACATTGTGATAATCACCTTTGTATCATGTCACGCCCCGCCGTGCGAACCCTAAAGGAACTAACAACAATGGAACAAATTTTTTTTTTAAAGAATATAATAATCATACTTAAGTATTATAACATAACAATGAATCATGAGGCACAACTAGTTCCAATGGGGTACACGAAGTGACATGACTACACTAACCCATAACCACGATAACAATAAATAATAATTAATCTATTACGTAAAACTATTCATTCCCATTCCATTATTTAAAATATCCATCAACTATCTCCATATTAATAACATATGCACATATGACAATACCTGGAATTATAAAGATATAAAGTATTACATATTTTCGATAGATACAGTTTCAACATAACCAACTACAACAAATGATCCTGAATAAATACATGGCTTGAATAATTATTACATCCCAAAGATAGAAGAATACAATTATCTGAAATTACATCACAATAACTACATATACAAATTACACCAATGTCATCCCAACACATGTGGGAGACAACCCAACAATGAATACATTACATAAGAAGTATATACATCAATCTGGTACATAAGAAAAACTGGATCATCCACATCTGCCAAAACCTGCAAGTAAAAGATACATCTGCAACAGAAGAGGGAACCCAATGGGGTGCGAAGCACGTTCCACCCCACCACCCCCGTGCTGAGAGTAGACAAGGAAGGGTCCCCGACCAAGTACGCCTAACAACAACAAGGACTAACTCCCAACAACCACATAACATCAAAGACCACTTAAAAAAACTCACGACAACCATTCCCAGAGGCACAACAACAAATCACCCAGAACATAACAATAAAACACCTTCTCAAATAACAACTAGTCACATGCACAACTTCAATGAACTCCAGGCATAATAACAAGAACCTCATCCAACAATTGACCAAAGAGACAACATCAAGGCACATAACCACTGAAGTCACAATATTACTTCACAACTACAATCACAAAGTCACTTAACACAAGGTTACAATGCTTCCAGAGAACAAGATCATGACCATCGCAAAAAGACTGACTAACTGTTGACATAGGAAGAGTGTCATGCATAATTGCCATGAGTTACCCTGGCTCAACCTTCCTAGGCTACCGGACCCCCATCCTGGGTTACCCTGGCTTGCCTCTACCGGCCGCCGGACCCTCACGCAAAACTATGCGTCCCATCTCATCTCGAGCCTTATCATTCACTTGCTTCACGAGAGAGACATCCTTTATCTTTATTAGTGTGAAAGCCCCCCATTGATTCATTTAGATTATCACTTAATTAAACTCTAGGTAGGTTACCCTGGCGCCCCTTTGTGTGCCGGACCCCCACAAAGAGCCACTCTCCTATTGACAACACACAAGGTACGATACCATAAGAGGTAACAAAACAACATAAACTCTCCAATCCAAGGAGAAAACCAAACATGGAACCCACTCCAACCACTGGAGGAAAACTAATCCAAATACACACTCCTTCCAAAGGAGGTACAATTCTCATTACCCACTCCTATTTCTCAGGAGGCACAAATCCCCGTTCATGGAAACCGGGTATAACATCATAGTACAATACATCAAATCGATTCACCAAAATGAACCCCCACTCAAGAAAACTTCTCTGGAAGACTTACAATACCCTTAACCCTAATTGCCCGACATGGGAAATAAAAGAAGCATGAAAGACACGCATTCCACCTCTAGAAGCCCTTAACAATATCATATACTCTTACGAACAGTAAGGTGAACCTAGGGTTGACACAAAAGCACTAAGAAGAAATGCCACAGAAGAATTAACGAAATATTTCAAGAATCACAACTACGTTTGATCCAACCCATAAAAGGAAACAAATTATCATGAACAACAAATTCCACTTAATAACTCAATCAATTACACGAGCACACTCTATTCAACACACACAATAAATTTATTTCCAATTTCCTAATTAACTATAATATTGCAAAATATTAAAACGTACTCACAATATATACACATAAATCTCCTTTATATAAATATCAATTTTCAAAATAAATTAAATAATTAAACACTAAATTTAAAAACATTCTATAAGGTTAACATTTGTATCCGACTCCGTTTTAGAGAAAATTATAATTTTAAAAGAATAACCTAACCCCCTCTATACAAAAATAGTCATTTAATTAAAGCGAACCCCATCTGTATAAAAATAATCATTTAATAGATAAATGAAACCATATTATTATACAAAACAATTCAAATTAAATTACATTTAAAACATATATATATATAATTAAAACGAAATTTGAATTAAATTTCCAGAAATAAATAAATATATACATATACATATATAATAAATAATATATATTAAATATATATTAAATATTATATATATATATATATATATTTATATATTTAAATAAACTAATTATTAATAAAACAATACACATTAATTAAAAAAAACCTAAATTCAATTTTAAATATTAACACATATAAATTGCATTATAAACTTATTTCAAATGAAATCGAATCCGAAAATATTAAATTAAATTAAATTTACAATCTTTACAAAACATACGAATCTAAATAAAAATTAAAAAAATAAAATAAAATAAAAGAACTTTTATTCTTTTTGGGGAGGTGCGCCTCCATTGAGGAGGCTGCGTACCTCCCAACAGGGAGGCCGCGGCCTCCCCAATGGCCGCGCACGACACCCAAGGGCTGCCGTGCCAGCAGTCCAAGTGGCTGCTGGGTACGGCAGCCTTTGACTGTCGCGGCCCAAGCCACGCGGGGAGAGGAGTACAGGGGGGTCGGGGTACGGTACGGCGAAAGCCGTCCGCCCCTTCCCAAAAACAATTTTAATATAAATTTTATTTAATATCTATATTTTCTTAAAAACTTTACTTATAACATAAAAATAACATTCATAATGTTTAATATAAAACAACACACGAATTTTCTGTACACGGAAATCCGTGGCAGAATAAAAATTATTTTTTTTTTTTGATAAATATTTCGTACGATATTTAATACGAATATAATATGAATGTAGAAAGAATAAAAATAATGCACAGTTTAATTTCTCCAGTAACTTTTAAAATCTAATATATATATATTAAAAAAAATAACTTTATATATATAAATATACAGAATCTCAACATAATCATCGAAATAAATTGTTTTCCTCACATATCCAGATCAGGGAACCAATCAGGAATAATAACGAAGAAAATATATTTGTTTCGGTAAATACATAAATTTATATATCTATATATTTAAAACAGAAACTCAATTCAATCAGAATGAAAGTATATTTATATCAAATCTGTGTATATGAATAAATATATTTAACCTGAGGTTTTGAGCAACTCAACCATGGATTTACAACAACTCAATGTAAATTTAAACATGCAAATTCGATATTCCATCAAAAGTGATTCTTTTTGTTTTATATTGCAAGCACACTAGTTTTCTCTACTAAACTACGTTGAAGGATTTTAAAACAAGTTCTGCTATATTTTACTACAGAAGATTTGAGAGTTTCAAACACAACCAAGTTTTCAAAACATAAACCTATCTAAACGATTTTCAAAACATAGAACCGACGTATTTACGTAATTCCACGGTAATATTATTATTATAAAAGGGGAAACCTGGAATTCTGTCTCAAGGAGAACTACCAGAACCTCCTCTCTCAATTCTCCTCAACTCTTCTTTCTCGACTTCTTCCTTCAACGCCCTTCCGGCCAACCTTTCTCCAAATTACAATAATTTTTAGTATAATAATAATCTTACCCAAAGAAACCTCAAAACTCAAATCTTTTTTTTTCTTTTTCCCGATCCGTAATAACAGAGTCCCAACTTGTGTGAGAATCATCTTCATAAAATAATAATAAATCAATAAATAAATCAATAAATCTTTTCAGCTTTTCCAAAAAGCCCCTTCTCGATTGGTTCTTTTCCGCCTTTTAAAAAGCTCACATATCTATAAAATTTTAATTAAATAATTTATTTAAATTAGATATTATCTCCACAAAATTTCCTAATTTAATATTAATAAAAAATAATATTTAATGACTCTCAACTATATTAATTTAATTATAATTATTTTCACTTTTAATTAATTAAATCACTTTTAATTTATTATTTATTCAATTTTAACATTTTTCCAACTCTTGATTAAATCAAATAACAGTGAAACAATACTTAATTATTTTATGAATTACGATTAGTTAATTAAACACTAACCAAGAGTAAAACAAATACTCAACAATAAAACTACATACAAGACAACGACGACACTACAGTCAAAACACGACTCACAACATACGACGGACTTGGGACGGGGACACTTCCAAGCCTACTCCCCTTTTCAACTTTTACCCATTGGGTTAATTTATTGCTCGCCCTGTCCTGCCGAAGCAGGTGGAATCGAGACTTATTCCTGCAATCCTGCATCCAAGCAAACGTCAAGTAGCACATGTATACATATGAAATCAACATCTTATCACGAGAAGGAATTGCAGTGTAGCAGGGCACTCGTGGACGAGTGATGCTACACTGTCCTCTCGCCTAACCTACTCTAACAATTATAATATCAATAATGAGCTAACATTTATAACCAAATTGACATAAGATAACACGATATTAAACTACTGCATCAAATAATAATACTGAATTAAATAACATCACATTGGCATATAAATATTAATGATAAATCATTTAAATAAACAAAATCCAACAACACACAAGATATCACAAATCATACTAGTAATGTCATATCAACCGATTATGTCCAGAAAAGGAATAACAACATCATCAAACTACACCAACCAAATCAAAACCCTAATAGTATCATCATAACGAGTTAACACAAAAATTAATAAGTTTAAACAGTATGAGGGGTATTACATCCTCCCCCCTAGGACATGGCTTACTCCTGGAAGCCATTAAGTACAAAATAAATAGAGTAACCAACAAAACTAACGAGATTGCATGCGGATAGCCAGGATGGCCGCCTTAACAGCTGCCTTGCTGGAAGGTGTCCATTCCCTTCTTTCGCGACGGAGTCTCCTTAGAGCTTCCGCAATGGTCTCTAGATCTGACGGCTCAGAGCAATTGGAATAATCGTATTGGAGTCTGATCTTCCAAAGCCATCTAACAAATGGGTCACGAACCTTCTTTCGAGGTGTGCTCCTTATCTTCATCCTGAAGACACACCAAGGAATGGGTTTTAGTCAGAACCCATACACCACAAAAGCACACCGAACAACAAACAAAATAACACACAAGAGTGCACAGAGTTCAAACGTGACATTGCCTAATGGACCTAATTACCCAGAGACCCTAGTGTTTGCAACCTTGGCTCTGATACCAAGCTATCACGCCCCGCCGTGCGAACCCCAATGGAACTAACAACAATGGAACATTTTTTTTTTTTAAAATAAAGAACATA